>JAPMOR010125535.1:0-42667 GCA_026543865.1 Argiope aurantia
TGTTTATTTTGTATCAGAAATAGCATAGAAGATACTAACACTAATTAAGATTCGTACAGTTTAGAAGAATAGATGCATGTCAGGAAGAGTATGAAAACTGATTTTAGAAGTGAATTGAGTTCATTGACGTTGGTAAATGTTGTAAAATTCCCTACGGTGTTAAAATTAAAATATATGCACTTCTTTAAAGAACAGTCTACACCAGTTTTATTCTTCTTAAATTTAGTATCTTTTTAAAATTCAATACCTCACGCTTACAATTTATTATTTATTTATTTTTATCCAACTGAGTGCATCTGTTGCACATCTATATGTACAAGAACCTTTTTTAATGTCAACCGTAAATTGACAAAGTGACCAACGGATCAAACTGACAAATTGATTATTTAGTGCTAAAGGTACAAAGCATGAAATTCGATCCTAAGAACTTTACTTATAAACTCGGAAAAAATTTAGATTTTCGACAAACATTTTTGAAACTCTTGATGTCATGAATGATCTCATTCCTTCTTGACTGAATATATTACTTCAATATACTGAGAGAAAGAGAAATTCCATTCTCCCGGTGTGATAAGGGGAATTCTTTATATGATGCTCGATTATCCAAATCAAGTATCAGAAGAGCTGGAAGACTTTAAATGACGATCAGTGACCGAAGAAAGACCTCGGGATAGGGAATAGCTATACTTTGAAATTTAAATAAAAAAAGGTTTAAATTCATATACAAAATAAATGCAATCTGAAATAAGGTTTTGAAAATAAGGAATAAAAGAAAAAAATTTATTTGCTGATTTCTATGAATTTCTAATTAGTGAATTATTCCGTTTTCATGTTAATATACTGTGATTATATACAATATGCATCAGCAGCATAAAAAAAATATTTTCTCAATTTAGGATTTAAATTTCTTTTTTTAAAAAAAATTTAAACTTGTATTACTTTAGAGGGAAAAAGTCCTCAGTAACATTTTCTATAAATATTATTTTCTAATGGTTATAAGCTCTCATCCCGAGTCTACCTTTTCTTTTCAAGCTCAACTACCTATTCAATAATAATTAATCTCTCGAAATTGATAGAAACTTTTGAATCCTAATTTGATATCTTAATTTATTGGGTCCAAACATCTGTATTATAATGCTTACAATAACTTATTGATTCATAAAACTAAATCAATTTAAAGCTGTTTCCTCAAATTGACGCGAAAACGGAAGTAAACAGAGTAAAATCGCAGCATATTTTTAATGGATGTTTAGAATTTCAAAAATTTTAGATACGGATTTTAATTATTTGTACTTTTATAAGGTCAAAACAAATTTCTAATTAACGGAAGAGAAATACGTTTCGTGATTTGAACATCCGCATATTGATTTCATTGATAATTAATTTAGACTGAAAATCAAAACTTTACCCATATGAAATGCATTGCTTTATAAAAAGAAATATTTCGTATCGTCAAACACTCCTCTCATTTGCGTATAACAAATCTTGAATCTATTCCTACTCGTTCATCATGCCAAGAATAGAAAATTAAATGTTGGTAATGCAACATATAACAATAATAATATATAAATATGTTGTATATATATTATATGTATATATATAAATACATTCCATATATGTTGCTGTTATATATCATATAAATATAAATGTTGGCAATAATTCAACATAGACTACAAACTCGAAATATTTACATACATCGGTGTAGTCAACAGCACAGAGTATAACTCATTTCCACATATGGAAGTCGAAGAATATCTTGAACAGCAATATTTCTTCTGATGATTGAACAGAATATTTCTTCTGAAGCGGTCTGTCGCTTTCAGGATCAATAAATCAGTTCGGTAGCCTAAGTCACAAGTATTTCGCTTTCCACAGAAATCAAATTATAATCATAGGGAGGGAAATTCCTATACTCTGCAAAAGCAAATCTTCCATGGGTCCTATAGAATTACGGAGAATGCTAAAGCGATAAACTGCTCCATTCCAAACATTAATTCCATAGTCAGGATCATACCGAAACAGAATAACTTTTCCAAGCTGATATCAGGTTATATCGGCAGTAATCAGACGGTCGCCAAAATTAAATTTCTGAGCCTTTGTTAATGAATTTCGTATATATCTATGCCAAACTTTCCTATATATCTGTCCAAACTGTTTCCATCTTTTGTCAACTTAATCGAGTGTTTCTGCCCTAGTAGAATATCTAAGAGCTGACTGTTGAGAAGCGGGGAAGTCTTTCGATGGGAGGCGAGAGCATCCATTATGATTTGGAGAGCAGTCGGGAAGGTTCCATAAACGCTTGTCGTGAAATCCCCTGTCGCAATTCCCTTTCGATGGGAGGCCGGCCGTTGGGTCCGAAATCGCCCCGAAATTTCAAAAGAGATCAACATGCTGCATTTCACGGTTCATGGTGATTTGAAGGGACTGTCTACAAATTGCTAATGATTTCATTTTACATAGAAAGTGAAAATGCTAATTTCATCGCAAATTCAATTTTAAATAATTGAACCCATCTTTCAAACACTGAAAGTTACACACTATCTTTATAAAAAAATGATCAAATTTTGTAAGTTTCTGACCATAATACGAGAAAAAAATGAAAGGACACAGAGAGAGAGAGAGAGGGGGGGGGGCAGAATAATTATAAACCTTAGGTCATGTTCAGATACCAATTTTTTTTTTAATTATGAAGATTGAAGCACATTACGATAGATAACAATTATGACGCATCTTTAGATATAATAGGATGGGGGGATACTGGATAGCAAGATCATTTTCAGTATATAGTAAATATTTGAAGAAATAAATTTTCAAATTAAGTTTTATAAAAAAATATTTAGTTATAATAGCAGGATTAATTAATTATAAGAAACTTCATTCGAAATAGTAAAAAATTGGTTCTGTTCCTACAAACCTAGAATGCTGTTTAATTTTAGACATACTTCTTCTTTTTTTAAAATTAATATTTTCAAAAACCAATAACCAATCAATTATTATCTTACAGCTTTTTATTTCTAATTGTTTTCACCTCTAATATAAACATACCTTTCACCTTTCCCATTCAAATTACAGTGGCTATATTTTCTTGAGAAAGAAAATTCATCGGAAGGTAAATCTTAAAAAATTAAGGATAGTTACTGTAGGACTATTTTATGTGTAGGCACTTTTCAAAATTTTACAGACATGTAAATAATGAGATAAGATAACAATTCTTTTCAAACAAAATAACAATTATTTCCACCATATGTAAAACATCGGTTTGATACTCTAAATATATATATTTTCTTCCTTTTTCGCATAGCATGATACAGTAAATTATTCTCCCATTTTACGTAACTATGCAAGAATGCAAAATATTATAGTACTTTTTGATAAAAGGGAATTTTATTCAGAGTGATATGAATTTTATTTAGAATACTAATAAAGGTATTAATAAATCTAATAATCAACAGAAAATCAGAAGAAAAATTCAAATTATTTTAAATATTCTGCTTTCCTTTTAAAAAATTTAGACCGTCAAAAAAAAAAAAAAAAAAAAAACTATAACCATCTATAAAACTAAATTTCTTCTACGTTAGAAATATTTTTATAAAATAATTGAACGCCTTTAATGATTGTGATGTATAAACGTTTGGTTATTCAGAAAATCTTACATATAACTCAGTCTTTGTTTATGGATCAAAATTATGATTTAGAACTTCGGAGAACATTATACATCTTCGAAACGGAGTTTATTCAAGAATGAAAATGAATTGATATCTTTTTTGAGAGGATAAAAGACAAAAATTCTGCATCGTTCAAAGAATACGGAACTGGAAAAAAATTCTACAGGTGATACGATTTTTATAAAATGTTTTTAGAGATAAATAAAGGTTTTTTGTTACGTTAAATTCAGATCAATAAAATTAGCTATTGAATTTTGGACGTATTTGCAGCTTAACTAAAAAAATAACATTGAAAACAAAATTCAGTGAATCATAAGAAAAGGTTCCAGCAAAATTATTATAAAATAATGTGTCATATATATATCAGTATATGAATATTATCATTCACTCATTAATTTTGCATACAATATCTAAATCGTTCAGAATCTCAGAGAGTTTATTTCAGAACTTTTAATATTCATGAATACCCTTTCTTCCCTATCTGAGAGTAAGATTATATCCACTGATTGGGAATTCCTAACAGTTAGATTTCAAAAAATTGAATTCTGTAATTACTCGATAACAAAATGCTTTCATTTCGGCGAACAGAAGAAAAGGAAAAAAGATAGTGCAGGAAATACTGTACCTTCTTCCTATCCAGAATTACGGTGGTTTAAACAATTTTCTATTGCAGAATTTTTTCCCCCGACAATTCCACATTAAAAAAAAAAAAAAAAAAAAATCCAACAATTTTTTTTTGTAAAAAATTACGAAAATTATATTTGCATTCATTTTCATTTTATAATGCTCAATCCTTTTTTATTGTTCAGTAGAGTAAATTCGACAGCGACAGTAATCGCAACAGCAAAAGAATTATCCTCATCTAACATTCTTAATAAAAAAAATGATCATCAGCATCGCGAGTTACAATAATGGGAGCTACGGTTGAGTCCTAATGGCTATCACCAGCCAGGTACAATGCTTCTAATAAGAAGTATATCCCGCTAATAGAATAAAACTAATTCAAAACCACGCTTTTATCTCATTTTTCAGGTTTCAAAACAAGAATGAACAATAACAGGGGAAAAAAAAAACAACGTAAGCACTTACATTTTTAATTCAAATTAATTTGAAAACAGTAATTATTTAGTTACAATCATCAGGTCACAAATCACCATAATATTTTTTATTAATTAATTATTCAATATCAATAAGAAAAGTTCAAAATGTAAGTTAGATCCAAGGGTAGTAGCCAGGTTACCAATTTGCGCCCAATGATAAGTGGAAGCCTTACGTAATGTAAAGGGGTGGGGGTGCCAGCTCAGATGCCGTCCTCGTCATCTGACCGCGGTTCAGAATTATTAGGTCAGTCCTAAAATAATCCTAGTGTTACTTCAAACAGGACGTTAATCTAACTAAACTAAACTAAACTAAACTACGTAAAGTAAGACACCAGGGTGTGTAGGTTGGCTTAAAAAATCTCCAGATCGAACTATTAAAAACTAAATTGGCGGTATAGTGAGACACAATAAATGGTGCTAAAAACAACAAATTTCTATATAAATATTTTTTTAATATAATCAAATACAATTTACATTAAATATAGACGCCGTAGACACTGGTCTTGTTAGTACAAATTGCATCGGAGCGCATACGGGAATGAGCAGACAAATCATTTTGCGCCAGAATGACACCATTATAAATTCCAAACTCTTATTCTTATGTCTGAAGATTTTTAAGCATTGTATTTGTCCAAAATTTAATGGATATTGGGTGCATTCATACTCAAATGTCTGCTTTAATTATATGCCTAATGTATATGAGAACAAATTAATAAGTAACAAACAATTAATGACTCCGCATTTCACTTTGTTAATAGTTCTTTTTGAGATGCTTTCACTGCAGTGCCAACAACTGCGCTTGCCTTTCTTCTCCCATTCAGAATTTTCTGTTTCTGTGGATCTTAATAGGACCTGGACCGACTCACAATATCCAAATAAATAAAACTGTGTCATATAAAAAAAAAAAAATTCGAAATGCATTTTCGACATATAACAAATGTACGAATAATTTTTTTTTAAAAAAGTACAAGCGTACTGTCAGTTGATGATTTTCTGATCCTTTCTCTTCAGACTCTGCATTCATTATGCAATTTAATATTTGTTTATAATTTAATAATATTTGTTTATAATTTAATATTTGTTATATTATGATACGATATTGTGCGATTTTATTATTTTTAATTCCTTAATGTAGTGGACTGCATAGAATATGCTTCTGTATTTTTGAATTGCTAACATCTGATTAAGAATATTCTTTAAAAATATTAAAGAAATTTGCCGAGAGTTTGATTAAAAGTGTTCTAAATGGCAGAATGATATACAATCACCAACAACATACAGCGGCATCAATCATAAAATTTTTTGCTTATAATTTTTTTATCCTAATAATATATAGAATAGGACATGTGTAATACAATTAATAGTATATATATAACAGGTTTTCTGATTGCAAATAGATTAGTTTCAACTTATTGATGTTTGAATTTTTTATATTTACTCACTAGCTGATACCTCCGATGTTAATCGAAATGAAAATATTTTTATATTTTGTATTAACTAAATAACTATATGATTGACATAAAGCATTCACTTCACCTTTTCTTATTCTTCCGTATTAACTCAGATCAATTGTTATTAGGCATGTGGGATAAATATTGTTTGAAAGAAAATAAACATATATATGAAATAATAGCACTGGATAGAATACACAAATAAGTACTTTTAAAAAACATATATAATATTTTCAAGCGAAAAATACTAATATAGAAAATAATATCAATTTTTAATATTGAAGAAATTTTATTTACAATATTTTGTTTCAATTCACGTATTTTTGAACATTCTATCTGCTCTTTTTAATTTACAACAATGAAAGATAGCATTGTAAGTGTGAATGGGCCCCTACTGTCATCTGATAACCATTCCGCTGCCTGTTAGATCCAAACTGTCGTATCACCATTAAGTTAAATAACAGCACCCTCAAGCCTTCAATGCCATGCTTACAGCTGAAGCAATTAAACATTCTTTTCGCTGTTCCAATTCATTTTTACCAATGACACTTTTTGCCCAAATGAAACTTATAGTGCCATAACCATATAAAACACACAATTGTCGCATTTGCATTATAAACCAATGTGAATCTCAGTGGACGTAAGGGACTGTTATCTTGCATCTGCGGCAGTTTTATTGCCTAAGCAACAGTTAGAAATGCCTCCATGTATCGAAATACCACATGTTGTGGACAGCCCCCGTCTCTGCGTAACGTCGACCCCACCTTCATAACGGCAAGGTCGTTTGCTACGGCCTTTGCCTTGGGAAATCCCAGGTCGTTTGCTCCCTCTCCATTGAGGATGGTGCATGTGAATGACATACTTTCGCTTTCTTCCACGTGACGAGGCGGACATTTCGCTCGAAAGAAAGCGCCCCCCCCCCCCGTTTTTCGTCATTTGTTTTTTTCCAAGTTAATGCAACGACCCGAATGAAGAGGGGGCGCAGATATGACTTATTTGCTCTCCGTTTTCTCTCAAACAAAAAAGTTTCTTTTAGATTTTACTTCTACTACTCTTAAGAAACTGATTCTAGCTCAACAAGGAGGTGAGCTTTTTTCAAAAGCAATTATTTAAACTGAAAAAAAAAAAGATTTTTTGGGGGTGAATTTATTTAAAAATTAATTAGAATATTATTTCAGGGATCATTTTGATTTTAACGATCTGTACGAATTTTGAGTTATGCTAATATTTATTTCTTGCTGACCACTCTTGACCTACTCTGACCACTTTCTATTTCTTGACCCACTTTTTTCACACAATTTATTTATTTTGTATTAAAGTTAAATAGGCTACTGAATTAAAACAAATTAGATAGATGCATTTTATCAGATAAAAAAATCAATATAATTTTGTTCTCGAGCTTATTTTACTTGTGCGATGATAAGATTTCCTCCCTCCTCTTTGCTTTTTCATTTCGTTATTTGGATTGTGATGGCGTGGAATTCTGTGTGCTTAATCTACATTCCAGATAACTTATGATATAATTTAACATCCCTTTCTATTAAGAGTATTTTTTGAAATAAGGACTCGTTTCTAAATTTTCGAAATATATTCTTTAAAAACAAATCCAGATTGTGAAGTGATATCATTTACCAAAAAAAGACACAAAAATATTCCAGAACATTTCTTTTTTTACTTCATTAGCATTAAGACCAACGTATTAACAAACAAATATATAACAAACTAAATTTAATCCATAGTATCATTAACTCAAATGGAGGAAAAAGCCATGGTATTTATGGCTAAGAAATTACAAAGGGAGAAAAATATTTCACAACTCTTCTAAGTCGCATTATCTGGGCGATTAATCAACGAGTGCTGTCTCCGTTTTTTTTAACTCCCCCAAAACCTCGCTAATGAGTTAAAAAGATATAAAAAGAAAATTGATTCACTACGAGTGATAAAATTCCAGAGTTCTGCTGGAATGGTTCACTGGAATAGATTAAAACGATAAAATTAAACCTCTCTAACGAATAAAAAATCCGCAAATTTTTTTTCAAAACGCAATATAAATGTGTAAGATTTCTTTTAGTAAATGAGTATTCATAAATGATTTTACTGCTGAAATGTGACAGAAATAGACATCTTTATGAGCATTCAAGAAATGAATAGCACAGGAACTTAATTTATTTTTGGTTATAATAAATATCTTGCATTACGCTTCCAAATGTTTATAATGCGGAAGCTAACGCGTGAATTTTTAAGATTAGAAATAAAATAAACATATTACGAAGAAATCAATGTTAAATTACCATCTCTATGCTATCAACTAAATGAATAAATACAAAATTTACCACAAATATTTTGTAAACGGGAAAAATAATAAAATATTATTTTGAAAATTGCACTCGGGGTGCATATGTTAATAACAGAATATTGATTGATATTTAAATGAGAATAGAGTCTTTCAATTAGAAACTGAAACCTATTTGCTTTAAATGAACAAGGGATGCACATTTATTGACTTTTTTTGTTAAAGACTCTTCTTCGCATAACGCTGCTGTTATGGATCGATTTCTCAGTTGAGCCATTACAAAATAAAAGGCAACTCTCTTATCAATGAAATGGATGGTAATTTATAATTGCGAAATCGAATTGGATCTACAGCTCGAATTTTAATTGTGGTTATTAATTAAAAGAAAATAACCTGAATTAGAAACGGAATTCAATAGGCCACTGAAAATTTAATTACTTAAAGTCTTATTTTCAGAAACTAATCGAGCTATATGGATAAGCACACACAATTTTAATTTAAGTAAATGAATAAAACAGGGATAATCTCTAGAAAGAGTTCCGATTTTTTTCCCTTGCAGTTTAATATTATGGATAAACCTCTGAAATCTTGTTAACTTTTTTTTTCTCTGTCCGTGAATAGCTTTATTTTCATCCGTGACATTTTTTTTTTCTTTCTTCATATTATGATCCCGTCTGTAAGCAATGTTTCTTTGCAAATATTGTTCGTTTCAAGATCACGATACTAACACTTTCGGGCGATTGCTCTCCGCAAAGGGGTGATAGTAAGACGAACCCATTTTTGGAATTTTTTGTTTGATTTTGACTTTGGGTTCTGTCTGATAAATGCATTTTTTTTCCGCTTACTGTTTTGCATCGCGTTATTTTATTTAAATTCGGAATATGTGAATATAATGCTCAGATAGCTGTTTCAAGAGACAATAAAGCTTTCACAAGTTATATTAAGAATATTTTATTAAATATTGTGACCGAGAAGAAAAAAATGGTGAATTAATTATTCAAGTGATATGCAACAAAATTTGTCAGTTAGATTGCCAACTTTTCTGTTAAGGCCATGAAAAATCTTCTCGAGAAGCAAGAGATAAACTTACTCCGAATTTTACTTCATCTTAAAAAAAAAAAAAAAAACCATTTTTTTTGAAGGGGGGGAAAAATCTATTGATGAATTTGACCGGAGGCGTCTTTCAGGCGAACTTTGCATTACTTGCATTTGAACTCTACATGTTAAGAGGAAAACAAGTACTTTGATTAAATTACTTCCTATTTTTTAAAAAAAAGGCGTTTTGACATATAAAAAATACATTTTCTAGTAAAAAAAAATTTACTAATCATTAGAAGTTAGATTTCTGTCTAGTATAGGAATCTAGAGTAGAATTTAGGAATCTAGCTGTAATTCTATCTTTTGGATATTGATTGTAAATAAAGATTATTCTAAGTATTTTCATATAAATTTGTGTTCTTTTCCGCAATTTTGCGTGCAATCTGCGGTCGATAATATTCCTAATTTCGCGAATAATCTTGTTTCATATTATTATAAAAAGCAAACGTCTTCTCCTCTAGTTTTAAGCGTACCTCTCTTCTGTCGAAATCAATGCTTACTGGTGTGAACACAAAAGAGCGGGTGTTACTGCATTTGAGAATGAACAGAATAAAAGCATTCTTTATTCGTTGCTTAACCTTTTAATGTTCCAAATGTTTTGAAAAGATAGCCATCAAATGTTATATGTTCATCTTAAGTCCAGTCTTTACATAATCACATCTTTAATGAACAAAATCTAACTCATTTCTCATTTATCGATTAAAGAAAAGATCAGCTAAAAATATTTTTTTAAAAATAAAAAGTCATTTCTCATATTTAAACTTCAAAATGCTGCGTTTAAACTTTATGCACTTTAATTGGTTTAGTGCAGAAGCTTGAAAGGGAAGAAAAAAAAAAACTCGCATTTAAATAAATTTATGACAAACTGAAAGCGTTCAAAAAATACCAAAAAAAGATAAAAAGAAAAATGGACGAATTCGTTTCGAATGTGCAATTTGTGGGCTTCTGATTATTTAAGTCATATTATTTTAGAAACTGGTACTAATGGTATAGAGGAATTTTTAAATTTTCTCTTTCATGCTGTAAGTATGATGGTCTGATTATGTGAACCGGATCAATTTCTTCTGTGATGGCATCCAGGAAAAGCACTTCGCCAAACTGATAGGATCATCATCATCTTATAGTTGGTTAGTTTCTCGTGCCAGTTCACAATCGATTAGCTTTTCTGCTCCCAATATAAAACTGAAATAAGTCAAGAAATTCAATAAATATATTTGCCCTTCTTCATTTTATTTTGAACACCTTTAAATTGTTAGCAACATCAGTATCAGTAGATGTTCATGCGGCTTTCTGTCACCACAATGCCAGTTAAATTATGATATACAGTGTTGTCAGGAATGCTGTGCACATTTATTTGTTAGAAACTCTATTTTGAATAACCTTTGTCAAATGAACGTATGGCAAATCACAAGTCTAATTATTCACATCCTGAACATATTAAAAGATATAAAGTTTGAGAATTTGAAAATAAGTCAGGAAAGAGCATGGAAGCATTTCGAATGAGTCAGTTGTAAAAAGGGGATCAGTGGAATGTCAGGCGGTGGCATCGGGCCATCTTCCGGAGAAATTGGCAATTAATACAAACTTGCTTTCAACTCACCAGGATGGGCACTTAACACGGAATTCCTGACATCTGCGGGAGGGAGGGGGGGGATTCTTACTGCTTGACGTCGCTTCATGCGCTGAGGAAGTGAAGGAAGGGGGGGGGAGATAATGGAAATGAAAAAAATGGGACAGGACGTATTTAACAAGGTTACAACGAAATCCAGAAGCATGAAAGAACATAGGCCAAAATTAAATTTTTTTATGAATTAATTAAGAGTTCAAACTGACTGAATTATTTCGCACATTTAAATAATCACGTGAATGTTAGAATGACAGAATACAAATTACCCTCGTTTTCGTGCCAGCTTGTTAAATGAAAAGAGAAACTGTTATCTTATATGCATATACATATTTTTTTTATAGAAAAGACTGTGAACGATGAATCAAGACAGGCTGTGAAGCTTAACTATCCCCTTCCCCTCCTCATGGTTGCTGCTTCTCATGTTATGTTTGCTAAAATATTTCTCAAAAGAAAGCTGATTTTAATAAAATGTAACTTTAGGGATGAAAACGTAAAGGTCACAATGGAATTTTCTGACACTGCTTGTTTTTCATAGGAGAGAAGATCTTTACAAATCTAAATTTTTGTGCACCCTTCACCATACTCCAATTTCCAAACTCAGCTGTCCTGTACAGATTTTAATTTGATCACCATAAGCAATATTTAAGTAAAATATATTATGATACGTAGAAATAACATTTAATTTCGGATTTATTTTGAGAAAATTGGCTTCAGAACTCTCGCATAAAACCCATGTTGTTGACTTTTGAGTAAATCAACCAATATTAGGAAAAAAAAAAAAGATACATTGATTGAGTTACATTTATAAACAAATTTGTAAACATATATAAAAACCCTAAGAATGCTGTTATGAAACCGAAACCATCCGTAATTATTTTAAATAAATTCAGATACATACATGAATGTGTGGATTTATTTTTTTATTTTGTTTATTGTGTATCATTTTGGATATATATATTACTAGCCGCCTTTGGCGACTAGTCGGTTCGCCAGTATTACCGCTCGCTACAATTTTCAATTAAATATTTTAAGTAACTGGTCTCTTAATAGATTCTCAAACAAAACATTTTTAATCTTCAAATTTTGATAGTCATACCAAACATATACTGTTGTTTAGATCGTTTGGTTCAATTTACTATATATATTTTGCTAATTTGTTGTCATTTCCGGTAAAACTTCAACTTTAATTTAAAGTGGAAATCATGAAATTGCAATTAATATAAAGATATATTTTAATAAAACCGAGCATTTTATTTTATTTATCATCTTTATTGTTATTTATTAATTATTATTATTGAATATGAGTATTGCAAACAGAATCGCTCCGTATTTAAGCCTTATGTGAACTACAAAATATTTTTCATAATTTATGTAATATCTCAAAGAATAATTCAACAAAAATTTCTCAGATTCAGCATAAAATTCAGTTTTTAGTTTTGCTTTCAAAAGGATTAAAATGAAATCAATAATAATATTTTGTTCCGCCCTATAAATATATTTCAAAAATTATAATGTCTAAATTTAATGCAGTAAGGTGTCATATTCTGAGAAATATTCTGGACACACCAAATTTGAAATAAATGAATGAATGTTTCTATTTTCCACGATCAACTAAGACTTATTTATGAAGTTTTGAATGTTAAAAATTTAGAAAAACTCAACATTTTCATAATCTTAGGCCAATTAATATTGAGAAACCTGCGCGCTGATTGGCGTATTTTCTTTGAAACGATCGATGGAAAATCTAAAATTATCCTTTTTTTATTGAATAGTGATATTCAAATTTTCATAAATCAGTCAGTTTAAGTGATTGATTTAGTTGATTGGAAATTAACTCTTTTTATTTAAAATATTAGTATTTCAAGAACATTTTGCTATTCGTAATTTCCACAGCAGAAGCTTAATGTAAAATCAAAAATTAGTTATTTATTAGAGCATTTATTAAATCAAGTTACATAAAATATAATCATTTTCCATTTAGACCATTTTAGCAGATCTGTGTCTTACTAAAGGTTTACAAATTAGCTTTGTGGCCCTGATTTGAATGGATATCCTGTTCATATTAAACAAAACTTGCCTTAAAATAAAACTAATTTATTGGATTAATAATATAGAGTGTGTAAAAGATCATAAAATAATTTTTCTTGAATTTATTTTTTAGAAAAAATAATATTTCATATTTGTTTCATTTCTTACAGACACTTGCCGAAAATTATACTTTTGCAGATTTCATTTCCAAAAAGATTTCATTTATTTTTAGTTGGAGCTTTAATCAATGTGATGGCAACACTTTGAAAAAAGCTAATTTTTTCCCATGAATGCAAAACGTGCTTGTGCAGCTTAAATTTTTTTTTTATACGAAAAAAATTGTTGAAAAATATAGTTAAATTATTTATTTAAAAATTCATTAAAAATAGAAATTTAATTTTAAGGTTAAAACATTGCTATCATTTAAAAGATAAATTTTTGATCTTTAACTTCATGTAAAAATCTTTTTTGTGCGGTAATATTTTCGGAAGTTATAGCAGAAACACGCCAAAATTTCGCTTAATTTTTAAATAAATAAAATTCTAATTAAAAATTCGAAAAAATAACCCCCAGATGCACATTCCCGGCCTCCAAGGTAATAGACGTGCCAAATTTGGTAGCTGTAGGTTGAATGGTCTGGCCTGTAGAGCGCCAACACACACACACACATACACACACACACACACACACACACACACATTGAGTTTTATTATAAGTACAGATATATATTACATACTGGCAATTCGGAGTATTTGGACCTCAAGGTCCAAATGCTATTTTGAGATCCGAGGCCGTCCATATTAATGAGATTATCAATTTAGTTTCATATTTCAGCATATTTTTAACATATTAATGATTTATTTTATGTTCATCTCATTTTGCTTTCTTAACTTTGTAAACTTTTGCTACAAATCTGTAATTTTGTTTCCCAGCACGGTTAACTCAATCACTGGAACATCGTTTGAAGTACAGCTCTGTTGGGTGCGGATCGGATGCCGAATCAATGATCCCAGGGCTTGCCAACGAACTTGGCTACTTGGTGATGAATTTGGCGACAAAGTAGATAATACTAGAATCTTTAAGAATAGAGCCAATAGGAACCGAGATATGCTTGATTGTTCGAGAACCTTCTCTGCCGTGTCTCGAAACTATAAAAGGTCGTGAGACTGAGCTGGAAGCAGTTTTTTGAGTTCAATTCTGGTTAACAGTTGAACGAGCTCTCTCCCTGAGCGCTTCGAGCTGCTTATCCAATTTGCGTATTGCTGTTTACTATACTCTATTTCACCCTAACTTGGCAGTATTGTAAAAGGCAGAAAATATGACGCTCCCGATCAATTTTGACTTTATAATAGCTAAAATACACAGAAATTTATCAAATAATATCATAAATTACAGAAATCCTTTTTTATCAGTATGTATTTAAAATTATTCTCAAGTTAGAAGTACTTATCTGTTTAGTATTTTGTAAATAAAGCGAACGAATAAAACGAAACGATTGTTGTAATAAATTCCACTTTGGCTAGAACCGGTCTACAAGATCAAATATTTGGCGCGTTTTTCTTGTACATTTCCGCCAACTTTGCTTCATTGAGTTCGCACCCGTTTTTATCATAACCCGTATTTTTTTATTCCCGCTTTTTTACCAGCTGATATTTTTGTTACTGTTAATTACGTTAGTAGTTAGTAGTTTTGATTTTTGAATATTTATTCAATTCGTCATTTTTATTCACTACTAAAATGTCCGAAAAGGTGTTATCACCGATTGCGCTGTACAGACCTTTAAGATGAGTGAAACTAACAAAAAGTGCAGCACGCAGAAACATGTTACATGTTTATTCTCCACTCCGAGAAGAAAACCCTCAAGATTCTATCAATCAAATCGTCGATAATATTTCGCATCTTACAGGTGTTTCGCAAGGAACAGTTTTTCGTTTGAAAAAGAAATAAAGGCATCCAATCCTTTAAGCACCCATGGAAAGAAGCGACTAGGCTCAGTAAGGTAAACATTCAAGTCTTGTCAAATATGATGATTTTACATTATCCTGTATTTGACGAAAAATCCATACGTTTTTTTCGGAGAAATGAGATTCCAACATTAGATAAAGTTTTAAAAGATGTGAACGATGATACAGATTTCTTTTCGAAAAATATTAGTCGAGCTATGCTTTACAGAATATTGAAAGATTTGGGGTTTTCTTCTGAAAAACGATGAAACGAAATGAAATAATTATAATGATTTATTAAAATAATGTATCAATAATATTGAACAAAATAATGAAAATAAGGAAAAAATTAATTCTCTGATTTGAAATGATAATAAAGTTAATAAATATTTACTATTTGGAGAAAAATTGGCGAGATACAGTTTCGCCAGCTATCTGCATTCGTAGTAACTTTGTAGTTTAAAGTTCCCCAGTTCCCCTGACAACGACTGTGATTCGGCATGCCTAGAATATACACCACTGCCAAGTTAGGGTGGAACAGAGTATAGAACTGCTGCTGTGTATTGCTTGTGTGCATCTCGACTGTGTATTTGTTGTCTGTGTATTCGTGACTTCGTGTTAATTAAGTCGTCCTTTGTTAGCGAGACCTATTCACTGTGCGTTTCCATACACCCCCTACAGGCGAACCCATTAACTTTCAGGAGTGGGTGGAGGAAGTTCTGTAACAATATATTTGACTTTAACTATTATAATTCCAAATTGTCCGGTAGCCACACTTGTGTACAATAAATAGTTAGTAGAAGTTTTTGTTTTTATAAATATTCTGATAACTATGTGAACGTTTTAAAACAGAAAAGTACTCGAGGAATTATATTCATTCAATTAAATACTAACATGTTTCAGAATTTGTATTTTTTACAAAATTATCTATCCGGCAACTAAGGAAAAAAAGTTTGTCAATCGACTTACTTTCTCAGAATTTCGGGTCGAATTTTCCTAGTTGGGATTCTGTCTCTGGTTGCGTACAGTGGTAGATAGATGTCAGCTAGTAATAATAACAATGGAAGATAATTTTGATAAGAGTCTTTTCGCGTTACGCGTCTAAAAATGAGAATGGGGGTTTATTTATATGTCTGTCCAGGAAGTGTAAGGCATTGCCTCAAAGAGCGTGGAGGGGGGAGGGCGGTTGTAAAATATATCGAACTGTCACCTCATGAGGGCCGCTCACTATCGCCCTTTATCATTTCAGCATGATAGTTTCGATCGCACATGCCATAACAAAAGCTGCTTATTTCGGTTCCAAATATTTGCTTTCAAATTTATGCCCGACAATTTATTATCATCTTATAAAACTTAATGCTTGCTTCGAACTAACATTGATAGGAATATAATAATTCTGGATAAATCGTCGTGACTCGTTTATCAAAGACCAATGTTGAACTCCAGTTATCTAGAAGTTACCGAAATGAGCCGTCGTCGATAAATACAACTGCCAGATATTCAGAAGTGTCTGATTGTCAAAATAATCAAATGTGCATGAGTTGTCAAACTAAAGATTAAATAAGCGTAATTCGACGCTAATCACAGCGGAGCGGAAAAGAGGAGCTGAAATGGGAGAATCCCCTCCGAGGAACAGACAGAGAGGCATCGAAAGAGTATTCTGCTTAATGAAGGGAGCAGAGAGATATGAGCTTCCTAAGTCAATGTTTCCCGCGCCATTTGCTTTTATATCCATATTCAAGCATCAAAGTGACGAGGATGTACATTATTTGGAACTAAAATAAAAACATTTGTAACAAAGCAGTTAATTCAAAGAAATAACGAAAGGGCTCCAATTCATTATGAGACTGAATTTTGCCACAAAATAATGCTGACGCTGAATTTCATTATAATAATAATGTTAAGTAAATATAACATGTCAAAATTAATCAACTAAGACTATCAAACCAATTCAAATATTATAGAATATCGTGTAAGTATTGTATATTGAGGACCGACCGTGGTAATATTTTCTCTGCAGAGTGGGAAACATTGAATAAATTCAGTAAATTTTTATTTATTTTCTACACACAGAGTTTTTGATTATATGTTACTAGCTTAAGGAATCCAAGAATTAAATACAGAGCATCTCTTGAATGAGGATTCTCCTAACACAGTTTCTCCGAGATATGTTTCAAAGTAGTCCAATCCCAATGCATTCCAACTCCAGTTATCGAAATCTGGAATAACCACGAAATTCTTTTGCCCATATTCACAGTGGGTTCATTCTATGTTTTTGTGGTTAGTGACGCCCCATATGTCATCAACCAAATCTGGTCGTTTGACCCCCAGTGACCACTTTGACTTGGATCACTTGCTTTTCCCATCTGTGGGGGGTCAGATGAAGGAATACGTTACAGATGTCACCTGCTGTGATATATTAAAATTATTTCATAAATTTAGTTGTTAACATCAGAAATCACAGCATTAAACTCGGTTTATTTTATCTGTTTATTTACTGCTTTTGATTGTATTTCGGTAATTTGAAGAGTTTTTGTATTTTAGCATGAGAAAACAAGGACCATTGGGATAAATTAATGAAAAAAAATGCTAGGTCTTCAATGTGTAAATATATTGACTGCTGTCATTTAATTCAGGCCGGTAATTCGGCGTTGTTATTTAATAAGGTGGAAAAAGACGTGATTCTTTTTCCACTTAAGAGATACGCGAATCAGATGGAAGTTCTAGATTAGTGACATAAGTCATATCAACGGCGTGTTAAACGAATTTCAGAAACCTAGATGTCATGCTATACAAGTTGCTAAGAGGGACCGCTATTGATTGTTTCAGATACTTTATATTATACAATTATAGTGCTGACTGTAAGTTATATTATTTCAGTTTTGCATATAAAGTATTTCACTTCGATATACATATATTTTGAGGAAGCTAGCGTAGCACAAAAGCAGCGATTAAAAGTAATCCGTAACCTGAGGGTCAAGTAATGATTCGTGAGAAGCATTCTATATTATTTTCATCACGTCTGAACATGCGTTAACGAAACGGATTCACTTTGAAACTGAAACGGGAAGCGGATTAGTGTGAGGATATGTGAAAGTTGTAACTGATTTCAAGGCACATGAAGAGAAACGAAAGTAGTCACAAGAATCAGTTTTTCATTTAAGAGATTGTTAATACGTGTAAATGAGATTGAATAAAAAATAATTCAGCCTTATTATTCTCATGTTCATTTCATAAGAATAATGAAACGAAATTAGATTAAAATATGCTAATTTGAAATCATTCAGAAGAAAAAATCAGCAAGAGTTGATCAAAAGGCAAGTTTAAATTCCTATCATTTTGTTATTAAACATTCCTAATTGCTTAGTCATTTGAAACTTTGCTTTAAGATTTTCATCTTAAAAATAATTCATTGCTCCTTTTTTCATTTGGTATGATATTTAATAATTTTAACACATTTATAAGAATTAAATGATTTGTGATAATTTTAATTATATTATAACAAAACTTTATCACTTCTTTGTAATATTAAGTTGTCATTATGGTATTAGAGAAGTGATAATTAATTTATTCACTTGTAAAATATGATAAGGCAGTTGGTTAACTTATTTTTAGTGCTCTTTAATTAATACATTTCATTGAAAACAGTAACATGAAATAAAAAGGTAACCTCATCACAAGTCTGGGGAATATGGAAAGTTAATTATGTAGATTAGAGAAATGCTAAAAGAGAAAATATATACAAATTATAATTATCACAATTTACAAATTTATCTACAAATTTATTTACAAATTTAGTGATACCTCAACAACTTGTTGAGGAATCACTAAAAACAACCCTCCTTGACATGCTTGCATGTTTTTAAAAATTTCTGCATATTTGCATTCATATTCATTCATTCAAATTTTCAACACATTTGTGTTCATGTTAATAAAAAATGTAACATAAATATTCGAAAACTGGCAAGTTAATATTATTCTTATAGAATAGAGAAATGCTCAAAAGTAAAAAAATATACACTAATTATCACAATTTACAAATTTATTTTCAATTACATCTAGTCGGGAAATCACTAAAATCATCGTGCAAGCACATTTACAGAATTTTGAAACGGTTTCTGTGTTACATTCGTATGTGTAAGTGCCTATATCTATGATATTTTTTTTTAAGTAGGAAAGAACACAAGAACCTATCCGCACGCATTCCGTTTTATTTGAGTCACAAATGATTGTTTTGCTCTCAAATACTCTCAGCAATTTATTGTAATAGAAATAAGTTCTCAAGACATAAGTCTGCAACAACTACAAAATGCAGAGAGCTAAACTAATGAAATTCGGTAGACATGTTTAAACCTACAGGGATTCGGTGCACATATTTAAGGGATTAAATATGTCCAACAGGGGGTTGGCCATGTGTCGGTCTCTACTTTCAGAAGGATGTAAACGACTTAAATATATCAATCTGGAATGTGATTTTGTATAACTGCAGTTATAGTTCAGTGTCAAATTTGGTTTTCAATCCGTTGGAGAAAAAGGCATCTAAAACCGAAATTCTCTTTTATATACGATAAAGTTTTGGGGAAACACTCGAGCTGATTTGAATATGCTGTAGTGAGGTAATTATGAATGATAAATGGTGTTGACTTTGTTAAAGCAAGCCATCGCTGACCCGTAATTCTAATTTCGATATTTTTTTTTTATCGTTTTGTTTCAAAAAGCGTTCTTTTTAAGTTTTATAGATAAATGAAACCAACTAATAACTAATGGACATGACATTTATTGTAAAATAAAATACGGATATTGCTTAAAATTTGAAACAATGCTTGTTGAATTAATAAGCTATATCAACTAATAACTGCGAATGAATTTTCGGTAGCTCCTTAAAATAATAATTTTTATTTTAAAAACTATATAACTAAATCAAATATTGGCAAGCTAGACGAAGCTTAAATCAATGTTATATAAGCTAGTCCAACTTTTGTTTTCTTACATATTTTTTCATATTTTTAATCTTGAAACTTTAAGAAAATTTCTATGTACGACAATTTATTTCCACGGCTTTAATGTGATAAAAACTTTAAAATATCACATATTCAACAAGGTTTTGAAAGACTTACAGTTTTTATATCAAAAAGAAACACGACTCTTTTAATAACTCTCCCAAGAAGTTGCTCCAGGGATTTTGATTCCCAAAATAACAATAATGCTTCTTGTCTATTATTTAGAAGTTCGAATTTTAAATCGAATTTGTGATCAGAAATAATGACACGTTTTTTCCGTATTTATGAAAAGATTTCGGTGACTTCGCAATCTACATCAAAACTCGTGTCTTTTCATGACTGGCTTGAATCTTTTCGTTGCTTTTCCGATCAATATCATTTGAGCTTTTGTTCGCTTTAGAGAAAGAGAGAGAAAAAAATCTCTTTATGCCTTTTACGCCGAGAGAAGAAATTTTATGACCATCGAAGACCGGCCAAGGTGATGTCACAACTTCGTTCGAAGAGTAAGAAGGAAAAAGAGAGAACAAGTTCCGCAAATGACGCCTAACTGAGCTTTTAACCAATACAAACACCAGTTTCCGGCTCCATTTTTATTCTATTCCGATTTTTTTTATCTCTTTGTTCCGGAAAACGTTCTCCCTTCGTTTTATGGGTGTCTTCTATTACAAAGACTTGGATCGAAAAGTAACCAATAAAAGAATTCAGGATTAGTTCAATTTTTTGAAACAAAAACCATGTTGCTTTCTATTTTTATAAACATGAGTTTTTTTTTAAAGTTTTTTTTTATTTTTATGAGAAGATCAATATTTTAGTTTGTGGTCTGGAAGAAAGATATGGAGAGAGCATAATTACTTTAACAAATGTCTAAGAAAGGATTGGCTTTCAGAAAATAAAAATTATCTTGTGCTTTATTTTTTTTTTCTGACATCTTTTCCCAATGTGCGTTTTTCGTAAAGGTTTTTAATATTCAATGAATAAATTATAGTTTTAATTATCTCTTTAATCAGTTTTCAAAGTTGTAAAAAATTAATATTTGCATTTCTTTTAGCTTCCTTTTGAGTGCATTTCCATAAGGAAATCTTCAAGTTTTACAGAAGAGAGAATTTCTAAACAATTTGTAATAAATACAAATAGAGAAATGCATACAGTCCTTTCAAAATAACGCTTATCATGCAAGAACACAGCTGCGATGACTTGATGTTAGAGTTTCGATTTCCAGATAGAGAGTTCATTGATTCGAGTCGAAGATGCGGCGCGCATGAGAACTATTCTTTCCTCACAGGCGTTAAGAGGCTCCTTGTCGATATCTAAAATTAATTTTGAAGGTATTATGACGGAGCTCTAGCCATCGACAGTACTTTTACAGATGTAGTCGCAATTAGATAATGCTCCTCCTCACCAGACGTCAGCTATAATAAGAAGGGGGCAGCGATTGCCTGGTGGTGAGGTCCCAACTTTGAAACCAGAGGATTTCCAGCTCGAGACCCGATTCGAATACTTTATAAATAATCGACTTTAATATTAATAATAGTAATATATGTTATTATTATTATTAAAGACACACGTTTTTTTCCAGATTAAATGCAATAAAGGTGATACTTTAGCATTTTGATGCGTTTAACGATCTATTTTTGCCTTTAAAATATTGTATTTTAATTTTATTTGCTTCACTTACTGTTATTATTTCTTTTAATAATATTTCAAATATAGGATTTTCAGACTGATCAATAATTATTTTTGTGACTTCTACACATTTCTTTTTAATCGCGTAGCATTACAATTACTTTTATCGCTATCCAAAAATATTTAATTTCACTTTCTATATCAGAAAATATGAAAAGAAACAGAATTTAAGATACCACTCTGTTTTATGTAGTGTACTTTTTTAGTTACACTATTTTTAGTTATATCAAGGGAACTTTTTTTCCTTGTTATGTTGTACAGCTAGCATTATCACTCTTTAAAAATAAAACCTCAGAAGACGAAAGAAATGATAGAATTTCGAGAATAAAAATTAATATTTGCTTAAAAATAATATTTTGGATAATCAGATATGCATTCAACTAGGCAAGTGCATTTTCGTAACAGAGCAATTAGATATCTGAAGCAAATAATGAATATCCTTAAAAATATTTCAAAAAATGCATATAATGTCTTCCTTATGAACAAATGTCTCTTTTAAGGAATCCGAAATCTTATGCAAGCCCCTTCTAAACGAAAAATTCGACATAAGAAACTGTTCTGTTATTCAGATTATCATTTTCTAATAATAAAGAATTCCTATCTGTAGTACTATTTCATCAGATTTTTAGGAGTATAATAAGAGAACTCTCATTTTTTCTGGTTAATTCGTTTGTTTGCTATTTTTTTCATTGCCACTGTTGCATGCAAGCAGCAGTATGTAATGTATTACAGTGCCCTAGCATATATTATGTTATGAATAAGCTTTAATAATAAAATATTATATCATGATCTCCTGAATAAACGGTGCTTCGGGGAAAGGGAGTGGTGGTCTCTCCAAAATTTACTTGCACACTCTAATATAAGTGGATTTATATTTTAGACACGTCGTCCCCGAACAGATTGAAACCAAAAATGTGTCATAGAACTGTAACTGCAATCATAAAATCACGCACAAATTTGAAATATTTTAATCATACGTGTTTCAGTAACCGAGTTTGCATGCTTCTGAAAGCACAGACCGATACATTTGATAGACGCCTACATTATAGATGTCAAATCTGTGTAATCCATGTGGCTCTCTTCGTTTTCTAGTTATTGCGTTGACTTATATTCGAACTGACGGACAGAGAAACTTTCACCGAATGGATTTTGATAGGAATCTACAAGTGTCGTGCAAAGACCGTTTACCAAATTCCATCCTTCTAGCTCAAAGCATTTTTGATTTATCTTTATTACAGAAAAACAGGCAGACATAAAATGCCACTTTATTTCTTCTAAACTCAGAGTGGAGATTCATCAAAATTTTGAGTTCCAATTTTTTTAAAGATTCCACTATTTTCTTTAAATTTCGTATATGAGAAAATAAAAACAAATCAATAGTGTAATGGATTGTCTTTCAAAGAGGATCGCTTGAATGACAGATTTCAAATAGTAACATTTTTGACAAAACTTTATACTGAAAGTTCAAAACAAGTTGTTAAACATACTCTGTATAAAATTATATGATAGAGAAATCTTTAAGAGTGCTTTTGTCATCGTTCACATAGACAAGGCAAAGACTGAAACAATGTTCTAATGTTCGTGACTATAAGTTCGAATGAACCTTCTATCCTACTGACTGAAGCTGCCTTCTTCGCAATAAATTAAAAATGAATGGAAAGAAAAAAAAATGAATGACAAAATCCTTATGTTTCCCAAAACCCCATATTTGTTCTTACAAGTATTGCTCTGAATAGAAAGCAGAGCTAAAGTTTAAAATACAAGTGTTCCAAAAGAATTTTTTTATATGTCTATTATTTTTCAAAACAGATTGAAAATGTTAGTTTGCTTGTAAAGTGATTTTGATGATGAAGCTCAAGGTCTCCTACTGCCTCCCTTTCAACGATGAAATTTCATTTAAGATAATCGAATTGTTAATATAATATGGTAGGGCGCTCTGTTTCAAGAAGGTTCATCGCTTTCCTTATATGGTCCATTGCTTTTTTAATAATAACAAGATATCACGTTATCAGATATTAAAAAGACTATTTAGCAAGGAAGACATATAAAAAATATTCTATTATTTTTTGAATGAAAATCGATCTCGGCAATTTTCTTTTATTAATAACAAAGAGGAAAAAAAAATTTTTTTCTGGTGTTATTTTTTCATTACTTTTCATTACATGTTTTCAGACTACAAAGTACAGTTTTATAGCAAAGAATTAATATGCACCATTATTAAATCGTGTAATAAAGCATAAACGTTTCAAAGTTGCAAGTCTGAAAAAAAAAGTGACAGAATTCTTTAAAGTGAAAAACCGCTCTTGATCTTTAATAGTTTTTGCGCTGATGCATCACTTAATCAATTATGCTTAAAATACGTCGGATGCCATCGCGAAGGAGAAAAAGTTCGAAAAGTAATCTTGTAGATACTCCAGGACAGACCATTGTTATTTTTTAATCCATTATTAGTATTCCGAGTGAAGTGCCCTGCAGGATTTGAATGCAGGTTCTTCACCCCCATCATAAAGGATGCAATTTAAAGGAGGTTTCTTTTTCTTTCAGCATAATCTAGGACGCCTACCGTCCATCATTTTTTGCTCTCATACATGGTTCCGCTGCAACTTTTTGGCATCAAAAGAACCCAAGCACAAAGATGGGAAAGAGGAGACAAATTAGGAAAGTTTCCAACCAGCAATCTGGAGTCCCTCTGAAAGTTGCCTTTTTACTCCTCAAAAGTGAAAGATGATAGTCTTCTTTGTTTTTAAGAAATAGATGCATTCACTCTAATCACGGCTCCATAAGTCTTTGCTTTGTCTCTAGATGGTTCCTTCCTCAAAGTAAATAAAGAAATATCAAATAAATAAATAAAATCTCTAGGTCGTTTGCCTTTTACTTTTCACTTCTCTTCAAGATTTGATCCATTTCGATTAAGGAGGATTTTTTATTAACTTTCCACAAATTAATTCATGTCTTAAGATGATATGCAAATATGATATAATTCCAACAACTTGATTTCCATTGATCAAGTTGCTTTGAAGAAACGAAGAAACCGCTAATAAATACCGATTCTGATATGTTCAAGAAGTGTTATTTTAATACATCAACATAACATTGTTATTACAGTTTTTAATTAATACATTACAAGCAAGTTTCGTTTTAAAAAAATGAAAAATGACTTTTCTTCTTGTAAATTTTAAAATCATTTGAATACATGATGTCCGAATAATTTTTTTACGAGTTCTGCACCAATTAATCCCTAAAATTAGTTTTTTCAATTTACGATTATTTTTTCTTGAATTTGGATTTATTTTGAGATGATATCTTTTATATGGATTATTTAAAAGATAGATAGATACTGAATGACTTTAAAATGAGAGAATTTGGAGAATTTTGGAAACTGTTTACAGTTGCATTGAATCAATAAGTTTTAATAATTGCAGCTAGGGTAATATAAATAATACAAAGCTATGAAATATATTGAAGAATAATTAAGACCGAATTTCGCCATTCCCGAATGTGAAATTGTAAACTAATAGTTATTGCAAATGTATTCTATGATTTATATTTTAAATAACCCATAAAATTGGATTTGTGTTCCTTTTAACTTTTACGATCTAAAAAAATTATGAAATTCAATTCTTTTTTATTATTTTCCTAATTTTACACGTAATTATTATTACTTTACAATCTTGTTACTCTGAAATGGATGAAACAAATAAAGAAATTCTTTTAATTCGACGGTCATTTAATTGAGACTCTAATGAGAGATAAGATTTATTGATCAGGGAATAGACGCAGGCGGAATCGGACGAAACCGTGTTCATTCATTCTTTCGACACGGAAGATACGATCCGTCCATTATCAATTATCTCTTTCGGTTCTTCAGATCAATTATCAGTTGTCTGTTTATCAGATGTTCTTCTTTCGAAACCCATGTGGATGATGGGGTGGGGGGGGGGGGGAGGTGATATATTTATATATTTTTATCGTCTCTTAGAATTCCAATTCTTCGGTGTAAAGATGAACGTTATTTTATCAATAGGCATGCATTTTAATTTTGTTTATACGAAGTCTTTCCTGAAAGTAATTTTAAATTTTAATATTAATGTCATTCTTTTTAGCATTCACTTTTGACTGATTCTTAGGGGTGCTAATGTGCTTTCAGCTATGAATTTTTTCAGAGTGTCTTTTCCTATTTTTTTAAGAACGGAACTATAATAAAATTGGGAATAAATTAATATGAAGCATTCCTTGTTTTATCTCTGGATTTAAATGCTTTCATAACGCAATTGCGAAAAAAGTCTATTGAACACATTTCGGAGCAATGACTTTGGAAAATTGAAAACAATAAAAAACCTGACATTTCCTTTAACTTTACTGGGAATAATGTTCAGCTTATTACAGAAACAGCTGGAGAACATATTCCTCGGCGAATATTTCTTGGACATGAGTTTAATTTCACCTTCATTCACTTGGGGATTTCAACATAAGGGAGTAATCACAAACACAAACTGACCACTCCCAACCGTTGGAAAGCACACGGAAAAACTTGAATGACCGGATCGGGAACAACAACAACACTGGCGGGAACTGTGGTTGTGTCACCGGCCACGGTACAACCCTTCCCTATGAAATCAAGTTCCGTCATCGGTGGGAGGAGCCAGACTCCCCCCCACACCTTTTCGTGTACCCATAAGGGTGGCGAGAACCAACCACCATACCGGAAGTTTATCATCCTCAATAACGAGGTGTCCCCCCCCCACCCCCGTGGGACAAATATAAGGGAGAAAAGAAACCCTAAATCTTCATAGAAAAGATTTTTTAAAATTATTAATCACAAAAGAGAGGGGAAACAGTTTTTAAGAAAGAAGACAACAGCATAGCGAGGTAAGTGAAGCCTGAGGCTAAATTTGATTTTTTCGTCACAAACTGACATAAATATAAATTGCTCGGGGTGAACGGTATTATTGTTTTTTTATCTCCACATCACATTTTTGCTGTGAAATCTTATATAAACGCAAAAATACTTTATCTTGTTAAAAAGCCGTAATCCGAACTATTTTTGCCATTTCAAAAATTTCTTTAAAAATATAAAAAATTATATTTTTTACTAACCATTGTTGCATTCCTCTTATCATTTCGTTCTTTTGACATTCTTCTAGTGATAAAATCTAATTCTTAAAAATCAAAAGGGAGCATTTTGACTCTTGGTACTCATTAACGAATTTTAACTCACAGAGAGTTAAGAGACATGAATCTTTTAAATACCAGCGAATTTCTTCCAAAGAATTTTTTTAAAGATTTAAGATCATATTTAGCAACCTGAGAAACAATTAGTCATTTCATTATTAACGCAGAGCAATAATCTCCGTCTCGATAAAATTTAAAGGTCGATTACCCCCCCCCTTTTAATTTGGCTTTACGTTCCTATGTTTTAAATGTTAAAAAAAATGAGGCACGCACACATCGCTTTCCAAGAACCAACCTCAAAAATAACACCACTGATTGGAAAGCCAATATTAAATCGTTTCAGTCAAATGGGACAAGAAAGTTTCTTGAAATAAAAAAGACCACGTGTTTGAAAAGAATTAAAAATAAATAATGCAATACTGGTAAAAGCAGGTGAAGCAGATGAAGATGAATATTGCCATTTATACCTTATTCATTGCCCACGCGATTTCGAGCTCCAATTATTCAAAACCCCGTAAAGAAAACAACATCATGTTCTTACATGATAAAAAAAAGGATGATTTATTTATTGTCCTAATTTTTAAATTTTAAAATATCTCCTTTAATGCAACTAGAATTATAAGAAAAATCGTTAAGTATGTGTTTTAATAAATATACATAAATGGGATAATGGAATTTCTTCCTTCATATTTCCTAATAATAAAGACATTTTAAACATAAAATATCTACAATGCGTAGTTGCAAAACTGTTTCAATCGTAATTAAGTATATTTTCACAGAACTTTAAAAAAAACTTTAAATTGAGTCTCTTAAACAATCGGAAACAATTGTGGTACTTTTCGTATCGGAAAAATCAGAAAATAATGATTTTAAAGTTCGTATCAGAAAACGAATGTTTTTGTTCATCTGTCTATTTCGGACTATTTAATTTAATTGGGAAGAAACTCCGTCACAAAATGTTCAATTTTATTCAGTGTAATGTTTAATATTTTAATGCGAAGCGTGTTGTCCATCTTTCTTGAAAAATTATTCGCACTGTAACAGTGAGTTGACATTTGGATCTCAGCCAGGATTCATATCACACTGAGTTCAGGTCGCATCGAACGGCCACTTTGTTCGAATTGCGAACATAGTTATATTTTGTAAGTTTACTCTACTGGGCATCTCAGATTTAAACAAACGCTCTAATCAAATTGCGAGTATTTATTATTTGCGGGTTTTAATTAAAATGGAAATATTTAATGTGATATTTGAATAGGAATATTCTAAAATCACCAAATTAAATTTCTTTCCGGATTAAAAATGTGTATTTAAGATACCAGAAATAGTAAGCGTTTTCAGTGTTACTAGAAAAAAAGATTCGCCTGTAATGGATCGGGGGAAAATTCTGCACTTTTTCGTCACACATGAGATTCACTAGAGCATTCTGTAAATGAATGGGAACAGAGATGATTCACTCGTATTCCCGATTGTGTTTCTCACTTGGGGCAGAGAAAGGGACTAAGATGCAGCCATTCATAGGTGGGAGGTACGGATCCAACTTCAAAAGTGTAAGCCACGGCTCTATAAAGCCTCTTCATGATGAACGCATTCAAGAAATTAGGAAAACGTGAGAGATTTAATTACGAATACAAGTTCAAAAGGGAAGCCAATAAAAAAAGTTCAATTCCAAAAGCATAACTGAATGACAACGTCAATTACGAATGTACGTGTGTTACTGCAGGGATGGCATATAGTGTTGGCGACAGAGAGTTTTATTTCATAAAACTGATTAAGACATTTTTCGAAAACAAGTCATAAGCTTGGAGAATTCTTGGTGTATGAAGAAACGAGCGGAATGGCCTCCCTAAAACACCCTCTAATAAAAAGGAATTTATGTTTTAGACACATTTTTTCACAACCGAAATTTGACCCAAAGCCATATTTGCAGTCACAAAATCATGTACCAAATTTGTATACAAAATCAAACCCATTGAGTATCACTTTTGCATGCTTCTAAAAGTGCAGACATTCATTCCTTGTTGGATTTGCCTCAAAATTTGATAGGTGTCTACACTACACTACACTATAGATATTGAACCTGTGTTCCGAATTTCATACATTTAGTTTTCTTCGTTTTGAAGTTATCTTATTAACTTACATTCGATAAGCTGGACAGACAGACTTCTGAATAGCTTCCAATTTGTTCAAAATTTGAAAATCTACAAATTTGATGTAAAGACTAGATAACAAATTTCATTCGTCTAGCTCAAAATATTTTGCAGTTATATTTGTCACAGACGGACATACAGAAATATTTATAAAAATGTTTTTTTTTTTTTTTTTTTTTTTTTTAATTTAGGGAAATTAAAAATTTGGAAATTCATCCAAATCTTGAGTTCGATTTTTCTGACGATTACAATATTTCCTCTATACTTAGTATACAAGAAAGTAAAAACCAATAAAAGGTATTTTCCAGTCACAGTTAACACTCTGAATCTGTTTCATGCCACCTGAGTTCCGAAAAAGCAATGCCAGAACAGCGATGCAATATTGAGAATCAGTTGAAAATGTATGGATCGGCTGAAAGAAAAGAAGAGAAAGCAGGGTCCATCTGATTACGTGAGAGCTCCTGATAAACCGGGAAGAGGTGACCCTTCTACGACCTCTTTTTCTTCTTGGAGACGTGCGCGGAAAAGAATGCGGGGTTATACGTGGAAAGAATTAGGAAGAACTTTCCGAGGGAAAAAGAAAATTCAGAAGTACAATTTTTCATTTCCTGGACTCACTTCACACTATCGGAAATAATAGGGTTTAAGGTTCGGAGGTGGGGTCTGCTGAATCATTCAAGGACTCTATTTTAGGAATTATTTTTCTCTCGTAGGATATTATTGAACAACTATATCGGTTTATTAGGGGAAGAGTGACTTTTCAATCCGGAATTCATATAAATCATTTAGGATCTTATCCTATCATGAAATACAATAAAGTTGGATTTGGGATGGGGATAAGGAAAAAAATAAAAGGACATTTGGGTCTCTAGCATTATACCTTATATCCAGACAATGCTTTAACTGTTTTAACTACAAATTTACTGAATTTCTTAATTGGATGATACACCTTTTTTGAGATGAAATAAATACTTGATACTAATGCTACTAATTATAAATTACTTAATACTGTCACTTAATTATAGATTTAAAATTAATAATTCGACGTACGAGTCAGAGCCGTCCTTAGATGTGAAGAGTTTGAAATTATTAGAAGAGATATAGATTTACCTTTTCTTAGTCGAATGTTCGAACTTTCCTTCATCTTGACTTGAAAGACTTATATTCATTTTAAATTTTTGAATTTCGAAATTCAACTACCTTATACACATATTTTATTTCATATATTACAAGAAATTTTTGTAAAAAACATTATATTAGATGGAATTCGCCATTTTCTCCCGATTGTGCAATCAACTTAAATAGAAAATAAATCTGGATATCAATTCACCCAGATTTGTGTAAAGAGATTAATGAATGGAATTCAAACACTCAAAAGTCGTTTTCATACAAACGATGCCAAAAATCTGCGAGTGTTTTCGGATGAATGATGCATCCAAACAGTGAAATGATTTACTTTACGACTGGCAGCAAAGTCTTTTTATTAATAATAAATAGGTTTAATTCAACATTTTATTGATATTTCTAAAACGATAATGATGACATTTTAATGAGAAAAGCATATTTAATTTGAATCAAAGGATCATCTCATTTTTTAATGATATGAATAACATTTTAAATAAATAATGTCTGATATTCTTATATTTTCCCATGGTTCATGGATATGATGGTTATTGAATTTTTTAAATGACTTTAATTTAGTTTTTCAATATAATATTTAAATTATTTCGTCATTGAGACTCGAATATCTTTTAAAATTTACAAATATCCCTTTGAATACATATTGAAATATCGATTTTATTTGTTTCATTAGTTATTGTTTTTTTTTATCTCTGTTGAGTCATCGATCACACCTCGAGATATTTTCATCGTCACATATATTTTGAGGAGAGAACTCACTTTGCACTGAATAAAGTACAAAACTGTTTTCAGGGATTATTGCACGAAAAGAGATTTTAAAGCCTGATGAAACCGTGAAAAGAATTCTATTTGTTACATTTCGACTAAAAGGCTCTGTGTTACGTGCGTTCTTGGCGAACAGGTCTGTTAGCAGGCTTCCTACATCACACAAGACATGAAATCCTTTTCATTCAGCTTTCTACACCTGGACATGGCGGGCCTTCATCTGCCTGAATTTGAACGAAATGGAAGATCGCTTCATTTATTTCTATCTCTGCTTTTTTCTTATTTATTTATTTGTTTTTCTACCTGGCGGACCACCTCATCCATATCCTTCTGAAAATGAAGGGTGGATAGAACTGTTTCCCTTTCGCAGATATGTAACTTCAGGAAGATGCCACACCGTTTTAAAATGTTATCCTTATAACATGGAGTCAAAACTGAGAGAGTGGGTTTCGATTCAAATATTAGCTTGACATTAGATTAAAAATTTAAAATTTCAAAAGGCCTCTCCCAAGAGTTTCCGAGTCATTTCAGACGAAAATATGATTTAAGAAATTCCAATGTTCTCTCGAAAAGGGTGTTAATCTTAAAATGACCAAAGTGTCAAATGTTGAGATGAAACGCTATGAATTTTAAACTTCAGTTTTAAATATAGTGCGCCGGTCCCCCGAAAATATAGGTACATATATTTTGTGAAATTGGACACTGTCTTTAAAGAAAATCAAGATCTATTTTCTTTTATTCTTTTTTTTTCTTTTAAATTTTTTAAAATCTATTCTATTCTTTTTTTCTTTTAAGAATTTTCAAATCTATTCTCTTTTATTCTTTTTTCTTTTTAGGAATTTTTAAATGTATTCTCTTCTATTCTTTTTTTCTTTTAAGAATTTTTAAACATTGAAAACAATAGACCGGGTAGACTTGTATAGACCGGGTATTGATAGCCTTCATCAGAAGAGTAGAATTGAATGAAGGAAGAGAGAAACTTCAGGGAAAATGTAATAAACCCGGGCTTATAGAGAAAGCGATTACGCAATTTGCGAATATATTTAGAACAACAGGATCAGGACGAATGAAGATTTAAGAAGAAGACAACCAAACATAGATATAAGCAAAATTGAAAAAAAAAAGTGACAATCTATTCTTCCAAACGGAGAACAAAACAAAGAGTTCCTATTCTTTCAAACCGAGCCAACAAATTTGATGAGGAGGGCCAAATTGAGAATTAATAGGCCAAGACCATCATTTACAGATTCTTATGTTCATATTTGTGGAAATTTTTTTTACTGTATTAAATAATTACATTCGAATAATGAATAAATATTCCCAGGCAAAGGGAGGTTAAATCTATGGAACAAACTGAAAATGAAAAACCTGCAGAATAACGTCTTCATCAGTAACGAAGCAATTTTCAACACAATTTTGGAACATTCTGAATATACAAAACTAAGGTAAACTAAGACTCTGATATAAGTGGACTTGAAAGTATTTATTATATAAAAATAGGAAAGTAAACTACTAAACTAAAAAAACTAAAAATAGGAAAGTAGTTTTCATTCACTTTATGTAATTTTTTTAATTTAGCAATTAAGGCAATTAATCAGGTACGTTAAATTCTGCCGTACCTGAAAAGTGCTCAGTTAGGAACATTAGAGAAGTGCTTTTTGATATCCGAAGAAACAAAAAATGTAGTTCTTATTCATCTCACGAAACTGATAACTTCGTATATAGAATATTTACGCTCACGAGCATTCCGGACGACGAGAGAAAAAAAAATGTGGAGCAGTGATGTCACGAGGAAGTTAAATATTAATTAGGAAATTAAGCGGGAGAACGCAGCATTCAAGTCATGACTGCAACTTCCTAAGCGCTTCCACTTGGAATAAAGAGTTGAATTCGCAAGTAGCGTCTTTCACACTTTTATACAGACACAGAGTATTCAGCGTCACAGGATGAAACGCCATGCGATACAGACTTCATAAAATGTTAAGCTAAATTTTGTCATTTTCTTTATGTTATTACATAAGGATGCTGTCTGAGATAATCGGTTCCTTATACGGTATTTTTATCTTGTGGGTATTTTTCGTTCTTATTTTTGTAATTGATGAATATTGTCAGTATTTTCAGTCTAATTATACAAAAATTATCATTAATTGAATTTTAAAGACGAATATGGTAATATTTTTCATATTAAATATAAACATAATATTATTTTTATTCTAACATTGTGTTTGAAAATTGGATGAAGAAATAGTAAACGAACAAAATACAACTCTCTGCATGGTAGAATATTGGATGAAGAACTACAGAATTCAACACACGGGTCTTCTTGGGGGTAGTAAATGCTCGGTAAAAAGAATTTTTTAAAATTTTATTGACATCTTCATTTAATAAAATTTAATCGAAATTGTAGCATTCCTCCTCAATTATTTCGGATTATATTCTAGAAGTTTTCATCGGTGCCCATTTAATTTCCAATTTTATTATGATTTTATTTTCCAATTTTAATAAAACTTTCACGATTTATTTTAAACACAATTTATTGCAATGCCCTCTTTCACATGAAAGAAATTTGTATTTAATACCGATCAGTATAAACTAGATAGTTATTACTGCAAATAACAATGTTTCAAAACTCGTAGAGTAAAACTCAAAGAGACAACAGATCATTTCTAAATTGATACTTATTGCCATTAAACACGTATCAAAATGAGATAATTGTTGTTTCTTGAAACAAGGAAATTAACTAGTGGGAGGATCTCCCCAAAAACACTTTTTCGCATATTCTCTCACCCAGGCCCTGCAGAAAACTTTGGACCTTTGGGTAAGGCATAGAATACCTTACCCTGGCATTGGTGTACGATAGTTAAAAGATATTAACCACTGGCATGAGCTGAGCATTTTTACCATGAGCTGAGCATTTTTACCGAATCCATCGTACGATCCTGGGCGAGTTTTTTCTCTTTTAAATATTTCCTGGCATGCTGTTAATAGTATCCAAAAATCGAATTTGTGCTTCAGGCGCGTTTTTCCCTGCGGTTGGAACTAAAATCTGAGACAGAACTGCAATGGCAGTCACAAAATCACAGATCCATTTTGATATATTTAAAGCGTTGCGTTTTTGAATGATCGCTTTTAAACGCTTCTGAAGGTGCAGACAGACAGACGTTTCATCCTTTCATTTTATTGGCTCAACATTTGACAGCTGTCTACGCTACAAATTTTAAATACGTGTACCAAATTTGATCAGTCTAGCTCTCTTCGTTTTATAGTTACCGTATTCACTCATATTCAAACAGCCGGACAGATAGACTTCCTCTCAAAGGATTTTACTCAAAATTTGAGAGAAATCTACAAATTCGTTTTAAAGAACGTATCAAATTTCATCTATCACATTCAATACGCCTTTCATAGACAGACGGGCGATCGTTTTCCAAAAAATGTGCTTTTCGAAATCAGAGGTCTGAAACGTGGGGGTTCGTCAAAATTTAGGGATCGAATTTTTTGACGATTACAATACTTTATCTATACATCGTATACGAGGAAGTAAAATAGCGGAAGAAATTCCTTAAATTTGCATTCTTACTTTGTTAGAAAACCTTTTTAATAAAAAGTGCATGAAATATGGGACATTTATAAAAATTCATGCAATTAAATTTAAAAATTTTAGTTGATTGAAAATACTCTTTTTGATTCATTTCATGTTTGTAAAATACAGTTTTGCAATCATATTTTTTATTTCCTTCCTTATTTGCTAGAATTTCAATGCACTTATGCATTATTATTATGAAAAGTTTATTTTAATATTTTAAATTTTAATTATCTGTTAATTAATTCAACTAAATATTGACTCCATTTGAATGGCATCATCTGGTAGTGAAACTGATTCCATAATGGATATGGGCATTTCTTGATCTTTAGAATAATGAATAATAAATTGTCGAATGAAAGAAAATAATTTTAAAAAATTCATTATTTAATAATTTAAAAGAGTGTTCAAAAACTGCGTTTACTGAATTCATTCTTGATTATTCTTATAGTGTGTGTTTAAAAATTCTTGTAGAATGACAAATTTCCACCACTTAATATTATAAAAGTATAGTTAAGACGAGACATGTCTGAGTCACGTACAGTTAAATCCTCACGCAAAACATAAAGCAAGTAAGTAATTAAAGTAGAGCTGCAGTTGCATAGTGAACGAATAATATTTATGGAATACGTTGCATGCATAACGGAACTCTGCAGACATGCAGTGACTTCACAGTGACGTACGAACACAGACAGCAGCATGCTCAAAGAAGTGACGTCGCAAATAATTGAATGGATATATCGAAGACCCCAATGGTGGAAACTATCCTTTGCAGAAGTGTATTAAAGCGAGAGGTTCTCAGCTTTCTTATGCTTGTGATTTTTAATATATTTATTGCTCAATATGGCTCTAAGGGAACAAAAGTTTGACGGCAGCACACTGTCATTATCCAACATAATGAGGTCACAGCTGTAATAAAAGTCACCGCAAAATTCATCAAAAGAAATACTTTATGAAGGAACCCTTGCTGGGTAAAAGTAGATCGTTATGATATCGTTACATGATACGTCTTCAAAATTTTGGTTATATGTAATAGGGATGAAATCATTTGACTAGAATATGTAAAAATCAAGAATCTGTTATGTGTCAAATATCGTATTAAACAAAGTTTTGAGAAAACTATAGTAAATAAAATGCATTGATTTATTTCATTATAAAGACCAAAAAATGTAAAGAAACAATAACGTATTTTGAAAAATGTGTGCAATATTTTTTTTCTGAGCTATGCATTAGGGCCTAAAGAAATACATTACTTTAGATTCAAAAGTGTTATATCGAAACAGTTGTTAACAGATCAAACTGTTAACAATCTTTAAGATTTAATTCATATGTCGATGCTGCATTTATACATAAAATTTAATTTCCATTAAATTCAAATTTTTATTCTCATCAGTTATAAATGTGCAATTTTAAATATTTATGCATATTTATTTACTTGCTTGTTCAGTCGCCAAAGACGACTAGAAGGTCAAAGCTATTTTATAAACTTAAATCATTTTTCTTTTTAAATGTTGCGAGCTTATTATCGGTGGACAAAAGCTCGTATTCAAAACCAAATTGTTTGATATTCTCTACGTATCCGTAGATAATTATTTCTGCAGCCTGCAAAGCTCGTAAACTTTCAGTGGCGATTTTAGCATTTTTAGCCGCTGGAATGAAGCCAGGAAACAATGTACCCCATTTGGGTAACAATGAGCTATAATCGGGGCTCTTAAATACTTTCTCGTTTTTTTTTCAATTCACAGTGAATGAATGAAAAAAAATGTATACAATTTTCCTTTTGTCCAATGCATAGTTATTTCTTTCCTATCTACGACGCATAAGGGATCCTTTCTAATTTTAAGAACTTACAATTAAAGCGAATCTTCCACATTGTGCTTCTTAATTAATAAAGGTAATATTTAACATGCGCTTCACCAAAGCAAAGCTAATAGAAAAAAAAAGACTGGAATTAAACGACGAAAGTTGCCCAACGATGCAAGTTTCATGATCTCAATTTAGAAATTTTGTAAAAGAATAGGATCTCATTTTAGTCATTATGAACGTGCAAAGAATGTCGAAATATACGAGCATTTTACGATTGGAGATATTTGAATTTTCAAAATGAACGCATTATTTGACAGGAAAGTTTTATCATTTCGATCATTTAGTTCATTTTAATAATTAAAAATAATCTAAACGAGTTCTGTGACATTGACAAGTAATTATTTCGGAAAATACCAAAGACATATATGAGAACATTCTGCACAGATAAAAATGCTTTACAATTAATGTAAACAATTTAATACTTCAAAAATTGCCGCTACATATTTGCAAAATCTTTTTATAAATGAACAACATTTCCAGTACAAATAAATATGCATTAAAAATATTTCAAAACATTGGTAAACGAAACACAAAAATGTATGCTTTCGTACGCTTTAAAAGAAAATTCCTAGTTATTTTTTTAAACAAATTGAAGTTTTAAACTAAATTCGTTATGATATAAGAAAGAAAAAACACAAATAAGAATTTTAATCAACTAAAAGGTCAAATAATATATTGAAGGTATATGGTATTTTACAAAAATTTGGGAAATGAATGAATTGTTTTAGTCATTTTTATAATTCTTTGTAAATCTGACAAGCTGACGAATATGGTATCGCTAAGGGTAAAAATATTTTCAAATCTAACTATTTATAATATAGGAAGTAATAAAACAAATTTTCAATGGTGCATCTTTTAATGATTTTCAATAATCTTCTCCGGCGTCATCTGACTTATCGGTCAGAAGCTAGATTCTTCACTTATTTTTGCCTCCCAGCTTCGAACCCTGGTGTGGTGCGAAAGTTTGGAGAGGGGAGTCCAGTTCAGGTGTCGTCCTCGTCATCTGACCGTAGTTCAAAATTAATAGGTCTGTCCCAAAGTAGCTCTAGTGTTACTTTAAAACAGAATGCTAATATAACTAAGCCCAGCTTTGAATCACCTGGATCGAGTCCAGGAACCCTTCGGATTCCATTTTCTCCCTACCCATCATTGTTTCGGTGGCAATAGAAATATTTTCTTTAGTGTCGTAAAGCAAATTGCCTTTTTTTTTCTTTTGGGTGCTCCTGTGCGTGACTACAGAAACATTACTGCATATGTTTTCCTCTTTTATGTATTTTGCTTCCCCTCAGAGTAAAAAAAAAAAAAAAAACTATTGCATTGAATGCAAACAAAGAATCATTAAAAATTTGTAAAAATGAAGCAAAATATTGCAAAATAATTAAACTATCGTCATTAAAACGATAATTGTTTTTAAAAATAATAAATTTCATAAGATAAACAATAGAAATAATTTTCATGAGATAATTATTTTAGAATTAGTGGCAAAAAAAAAACTAGGTAAAAACACTGACATTTGGTTTTATTTTGTTTTTATTTAATTACATATCTGAAGCTACAGTCTTTTGAAAAAAGCTTACGAAGCAAATCGTTTGTTCCAGGCACTAATAAATCAATCAAATTTGTTTTTCCTTAGCCCTTTTTATGATAGTCACTTCTTCCTCATTTATAACTAATTCAATAATAAATCTTGAAAACAAAAGAATATGTGGAAAAAAAATCTGCAGGTATTATTAACTCTTATTAACAAGAGTAGACAAAAATAATTTGTCTATGGCACGCTCATATAACTATCTACAACTTGAATTCCTTTCATCAAACAATACCTATATTGTGTTCGAAATATGGATGCCGTACATTCCACCTTCAGGAACATCCGCGATAGAATTCGTTTTATCGAGTCATTACTTCATCGCATGACAGTTTATTTGAAAAGTTTTATTAGTCATCTTCCATTCTAAATAATTTAAAAAATTAAAAATTATTTAAAAAAATGAAAACAGAAGTAACTAGCAGTAGATTGAATAAGTAAGTATTTATGTAAACAAGCGTATAAATCGTAAGTACACTAAAAATTGAAAAAAAAATCTAAATAAAAGAAAATTTTAACTTTAATCCAAAGTATTGTAGCAAAGCAATGTTTTAGGCTTCATTCCATTGTTTACATACAATTTAAAAAAGCTATTCTTAATTATAGCAAAGCAATCGCAAGCCTAAAAAATGCTTTAATAGCATCTTATCATAACGAAAAATATTGCTGTCAAATATATTTTAAAATGTTTTTAAAAGTTTATTGAAGTTAGAGAAAAAATATACATAAATAAAATTGATGACACTAAAAAGTTTGTTTTTTGAAATTTAATCGTGATTTAAAAATATTCTGCAAAGTTATTGTGGAAAAGGACGCTAAATTTTCGATTAATTATTAATAAAATTTCTAATTAAAACGTCGAAAATCTATTTCTTATTGAACATCTACTAACAAGAAGTTGCCAAACCCGCCAAGTTATAACAGCTCAGGAAACAAAGATTTGCCATCACGCAAGTCGAACTGCGCATGACTAGATGGCTTATAGCCTGTCGTGTTAACTCATTCAACTTGCAAAGCGTTTTTAACCTCCAATGATATGCCATATTTTATTTTATGCTTTGTATGCCGTTTAAAATTTATATAAAAACGGAAAGAGCATTTGATATAGTTAAACGAATCCAAGTGACTTCGCGTTTAAAATTCATTCCTACTTTAACTATATACGTAATTAAGTATCAAATTTTTCTATAATTTGATGCATGAATCACACGGCATTTTAGCGAAAAGGGCGCATAAATCATAATGCGATTACAGCATTTGAAAAATTAAGATTGATGTTCTTTAAATCTAAATTCTAATACATTAATGAAATACGAAGGAGCTTTAATATATATTTTTATATTCGACAGGAAGCAGGTATAATCGTCTTGAATTTAAAAGTTCATTCAACAACCCCTTTTACTTCCTCGTACACGAAGTATAGAGAAAGTACAATCGCCCAAAAATTCGACTTCAAGATTTTGAAGAATCTCCACGTTTTAAATTCCCCCGAATTCGCAGAAACACGTTTAAAAATCAGCTGTCTAGTGCCTGCATCTAAGCCAAGAACGCCTTGAGTTAGACGTATAAAATTTGGTATTGGTCTCTACTTTTAATCTGTAAATTTCGATCAAAATTTGAACATAATCCCTTCAGATGAAGCTCGTCCAGCTGTTCGAATATAAATTGACACAATAATTACAAAGCGAAGTGAGATGGACGGATGAATTTTGGTACACATTTAACAATTATAGTGCAGACATCTGTCAAAGTGTAAGCCAAATCAGAGAAGGGGTTGACCGTCTGTCGGTCTGTACTTTCAGAAACATGTAAACGCGATGACTCAAAAACGAAATGACTCAAATATTTGTTGTGAGATTTAGGTTTTGTGCCATCTTTTGGTTTCAGTCGGTTGGGAAAGAAGAGTCCAAAACACAAAGTCACCTTTATTAGACAGTATGCGAGAAAGTTTTCTGACCCCCCCCCCCCAGCTGGTTTCTTCTGAGGTCATTACCCATAACTGTATTGTCAATATATTCCTTACAAAAAAAGTATTTCCGTGGGAGAATGGTTTTCAGATATCAAATTCATTTATCACCGCTTAAAATTCTTTTTAATGTCACAAAGAATAGCGTAATTTATAAGAAACTCTGATAACTCATACCACGAAACGAGAAAGAAAAATTCAAAGTAAAAAAAAATAGAAATTTATAACCACCAATAAATCAAACTACCTTTCAATATATTAATAAGCAGTAATATGTGCTATTCGAAGAATGGAGCAAAAGAAGAACATAAATTAGTTCTTTCATTGACGGGTTCATACTATTAATGTTGACATTTTTAGAGGCAGTCTTCATTTTGTTTGTTGGAAGAAATGTTCCTCACAATCATAAATTTTTCGATTAATGCCAAAAACAAATAGAACAGAGCAAACAGTTTTTACTCTTTTATGTCTTTGAACCCAAATCTGATCCGCGAAGTTTCGTTGGGGAAAGTCTATGAATGTGAAATATGAAATAATTTTAATTTATGGATGCAATCATTTATAAGTGCACTGAGTTTCAGTTATAAAACAGAAACTTTGGCAACAAATTGGCTCGGAAGGGATTTCGCCATCGTATATCTTAAAAATGTCACCTTCCTATCGCCAAGGGTTTGTCTTATTTCATTGGAACAGTATCTTCCACAGTGCTGAATGTGTTTCTGCTGGCATAACGCTCTCCAAACTGTGCTGCTGAGATTTATTCTCTCGTACATGACTTGTTCATGGCTTCGACATATCGTTAGCAGGAAAGTCAGCGGAACTTTATTAGGACACGGGAAAAAATTTTGAATTATAATTCTTCGCTAAAAGGAATCTTCATAGTAAAAATGTCGTACATATGGGTAATATTTTATAGAACATGGAGGGTACTCTATAAAGCTCACTCAAATCAAAGGGTGGATAATTTTTTTTCAAGTTAATAACCTGCTAAAAAATATTTCGTAACGTCGTAACGATGAGCAAGAATTATTTTTAGTTCTTTCAAAGAAAAGCAAGCAGATATAGTTTGCAAGTCACGTATATTATAATTTTATCTGCTCAACATTCAATGCTAAGTCTGATTCGCGCATCGAACGATGAATTTCAATTTCTAAATATGCAATGAAGTGAAGGTATTAAGTAATTTTAAATGCAAAAATCATTTAAAGACTATACTAACTTATATGCCTTATATTATTATAGAAATTAAACTAACAATATATGTCCCAGATATTATGTGTCATTTAATCAGGAAGATAAGTAAATTCGTATGCCAGGGGATTAATAAGTATCTGCTTTACAGTTATATAATCATTTTCTCAAAGAACAGGGGTGTCTAGAATTTTTTTGATATAACTACAGCTTTCCTAACTGTATGTATTGAAAGGATATAAGAAAAGAACATAATGAATACTAATCGCATCTATCATACACACAGACACAAATGAAAGATCTTTTCTTATTAACGGTCCATCAACTCAGAAATTAGCAAAATTGCATATATATATATATATATATATATATATATATATATATATATATATATATAAAATTATGACGATTTAAGTTCAACAGAGGAAACCAATAGACCTCCTCCGCTTCCAAAAACATTTCCTTCTTCGCTAATAATCAGCTTTGAAAAAATGAATATCAAATAAGACGTGCAATAAAGGATTTTCAACGTCCATCGTTGTTTCATAGATTAATTAATAATGATTTGTTCCTCGGAAAAATTTTCATTTGAATAGCATTTTAGAAAAATGTCCTTCTACATTTTATTCAAAGCGTAATCAGTATCAAAAGACAAAGACTATTCAGAAAAACAGACGCTTCTCTATCAAAGCATAATATTGTATCTGTTTTACTAACACATTTATCACATAGAAACTATTTTTTGAAATATTAAGGGAAACGAAATAATTAATCTTGTTAAAAAACATAATAAAAATTTAATAATGATAATCAATTTCAATAATAAAAGTAGTTAATTATTATTTTAGAACAAAACCTAAATGGGTGCTATGCAAACTGACCTATTCGTTTTCAGAAACGGAGGTGATTTCATTTCAAAACCGCAGTGTAGATCTGCAAATGCAAATCTTCATTTTATAAATATGATCATCCAAGCTTTCACCATTTTCGATTCAAATCTTTTCATATTAAAAATACTGAATATGAAACAGGAACATATGCACACTTTACACGTGAAAGATATTGAAATAAAAACGGAACTTCAACATATCGCTGAACAATTTATCAACAGTTAGCATTTTTAAAAAGAGAATACGTCTAGAAATTCACATCTTATCAAATGAAAACAAAGAAATTTATAAGATGATGCACACACCATTCGTTTCGTGACATAATTAGTATATAATTTCCCGTGCAGTTTTGTCTATCAAAGTTACTAAAACGGAATTCTAATACAAAGCGAACACCATATCCGAAAACACAGTTAATCCTCACACACACACACACACACACACACACACACACACACACACACACAC
>JAPMOR010125535.1:42677-225868 GCA_026543865.1 Argiope aurantia
ACACACACACACACACACACACACACACACACACACACACACACACAAGAATAAAAGAAAGACGCATAATATATCGAGATATGTTAAAAATGAAAAATAATAATAATAATAATAAAGCACAAAGGAAAGAGCACTTGCAACCGAGTAATGATGGAATTGAGGAAGGGGCATTATGTGCACAGCATTTAATTTGATTTCATTTCAACTTAGGTTCTGCTAACAACTCCTTATATTGCAAAGCCCACAAACAAGGACCAAAGTCTTGTTTCATGATAACCCTTGCTTGGTTGCAACGGTCTTTCGCTCACGTGGAGAATTTGGTTTACTTTAATAATGTTCTTTTTCTTTTGTGCTTTGCTTTTCTTGATTTTTTTTCTCTATTTCTGATTCACTTTGGTATATCATGCATCTTTTTTATATTATTTACTCATTTACTTCATATTTCAATTTTGCATCATTTTTGCATCTTTCTATGTTGGTTTACTATAGCTTTAGGAGTCAAGACAGTATGTTTTCACTTAATTGTGCCAATCTATTTATAGAAAATGATTTCATTCCTTTTTTCGGTTCACATTATTCTGAGAGGAATTATTAGTACGTTGATCGCTCTGCTTCAGCATCTGCTTTATTTCTTATGTCTAGTTTTATTATCAATTTACGACACACACACACAAACTTTTTTGAAGTCGGTTTCTTTGTTACTGAATGAAATTATCATAGACATCATAAATTATTTCATTCATTTGCTTCAGAATTACCATTCACTACGTTTAAATAAATTTTGAAATCACTCTTTAAAAATCATAAATAACTTAAAGAAAAAACCAAGTTTCTGTGGTTCTAAAAATCATTTGTTTTAATCTGTAAATTTTTAAAAGCTATGAGAATTTAAACATTTTCTTTCACCTAACATTAATTAAAATAAAATTACTGTAGATAAAAGAGTTTTATGTATTATAGTATTTCATATAAAAGCACTTCTTTCATTAAAGTGTTTTATTCTTTTCGAAATGTATTTATCAACATGCACACTGGCATTCTATAGAATACTAATGACACAGAGAATTTTAAACAACGATTTTGCTATCATCGAATGAATGTTTAAAATTTAAAAACTATTTTTTTAAACATTTGATCTAATTGGGTTTTCTTTCTGGATTATAAGTCTCCATCGTACTTTCTGTGACAAAAGTGACGTTCATAAAAATTCTAAGGGTATTGAATTCCATTTCTTTACCACCCGTTTCCACCAATCTTGGTAGATTTGCATTTAAAAAGAGCCTTTTTTTTTTCCAACAGACCAGGGGCAAAATAGCCCATTCATGGAACTGCAAGACACTTAACAGGAATATTTTGAAAAAGTATATATACTCTACCTGTTTCAGTATTTATTTTTTTCAAGAAAAGCAAGTCAATTTTCGAAAAATGTGTTGAATTGATTTAAACATTTTTTTCATTCATCTTATTTTTAATTTTATTTCGTAGGGGACTCTTTGACAGTCATAAAACTCTTACTGAAACTTTTTTTACATTGAGAGAACCAGTTTTTTCTTCGTTTTCAATAGTAAATAGATTTTTTTTTTTTGCAGCAGTCATTTAAAGAAAACCCACACTCCTTCAAGTGTCAGAATGCATCCATCTTCATTTATACCCTGGTAAATAGTTTTCTTACAAGGTTCTACAAACTGTTCAAAAGTTGAGGAAATTTATGTGTTACATTTACTTTTATGTGTTTACATTTATGTGTTTACATTTTACTTTTTCGCATAGGAAGTGTAGACAAAATATTGCAGTCGTCAAAAAATTGGAAACCGTGATTTTGACGAATCTTCACGCTTTAGATCGCTCTGAGTTCAAAAAACACAATAAAATATCTTCTGTCATAAAGGTAACTAAAAAAAAATGCTTAGAGCTAGTCAGATGAAATTTGGTATACGGTTTACAAATTTTTGGCATATGTACTTATGGGAGAAATGTTATATATTTTGAAAATCAAAAATTATCCGTTCTACTAAATATAATTTGAAGTGGACGGGCGACATTCCGGATTTTCAAAACTACCGAAGCTACTCAGGTCTGCAAATATCAGCAAGATGTGACTCTCTAACACGAAAGGAAATTTTAACTTTGACACTTTGGAAATTTTAACCCTGAAAGGATGACTTTGCGTGAAAGGAAATTTTAACTCCACAGCGACTACAGACGCACGAAATAATATATTGGGCTTCAATTTATAATTTTCTCGTATGCGAAGTGTAGAGAAAGTACATTGTAATCATCAAAAAAAGAAAAGAAAAAAAAAAAAAACGAATCCGATATTTTGACGAATCTCCTCATTTCAGACCAGCTAGAGTACGAAAAACACATTTTTGGCATTATGTCTGTTTTTTTTTTGTCCGTTCGTCTGTATGGATATGACAAAGATATAAAGATATTTCAAAAATGCTTTGAGCTAGACGGTTAATATTTGCAGTGAATCTGTTTTAACATCTGTAGACTACCAAATTTTGAACCAAATCCCACAAAGGGTTGACCGTCTATCTGTCTATATATTCAGAGGTATTCAATGGGATAGCTCAAAAACGCAATGACAAATATATCAAATTTGGTTTGTGATTTTGTAATTGCAATGGTACTTTTTTTTTGAGAGGAGGGGGGGGGCGTCTCAATCGGTTAAAGAAAAACTGATCTAAAACAAAAATTCTTCTTTATTAGAGAATATGCGAGAAAGTTCTGAGGATGCCAGTCCCTCCGATTTAAATTGTAAATCTTGGGGGAGGAAGTTGTTTTATTTATTGCGGTTTCAAATGTAATTGTAGACTTTTCATTTTTTTTTTTTGAGTCGAGAGTTTTCTCTTGTTATCAGAGATTTCACTTTGGTACTGTTAGAAACTGAACTCATCTTTTCCGCGTATTTGTTTGGCGTCTTCTTTTTGCATGGAAGCAATGATGGGTGGATTTTCTTCTCCAATTAATAATGTAGCTTATTCCTCACTTAGATATTTTATTACCATACATTTCGCAATGTTTCTGATTTATGAATTAGGAATATTTCTCTTCGGAATAACATATTCGTCAGTTCACAACTTATTTAAATGCAACATTTCGAAAAAGGAATAAATTTAAAAGGATCATATATTTCTTATTTTAAATAATAAGCTGTTTCCACACATTTTTATTCCAAAAATTTACTTTAAAAGTTTTTTTTAATTAAATTATTCTAAAAATGTGCAAAATTCTCTGTAAATATATTTTTACTTTTTCGCATTTAATTTTTATATCATATAATCATCAACAGTGGATTTAACATGTCATAAAAAATTGTATTCGTTATGTTATAAATTCTTCCTCCAATTTTTATTCACAAATGATGAAACATAGAAAAATGAGTGAATATTTCATACTATTTAATTGAATAGGTATATTATTGATAAAAAAACTCGAATGAATAAAATCTCAGAATGAGTTTATTCGGTGAGCTTTTTCATTGAAATTATTTATCAATAAAGCCTAACCCTTGATATTCTGTTTTATGACAAAGATGGATGTCCTTTTAATACATTTCGTCGGGGACTTATTTTACATGTCATCTCCCTTATTTCCTTTAAAAACCTCTAAAAAAACTATAATATATTAAATCCGTCGGAAATCTACTCGCTAAAGTCAATAAAAATGAGAGAGATGAGAAAAGAAATGCAGCAAAAGCCCCAAAGGAAACAACGATTTACTATTTTTGTGCGGCCCTTCTTTCAATAAATCACGATTGTTTCCCTCCGTGATAAACGACACAGCCCGAAATTTCAGGAAAGGCAAATGTACGCAAACATCCATAAAAGTAGAAATGTATTTGAGTCTCTACAATCTGGAGGAAATAAAGTAGATGACGATTTATCATCGGATCTCTCGTAAGGCTTTTCCCAACCTTTTCACTTCCGGAATTTCCTTCATGGTTCCACGTTCTACGTTTTATTTTACAACGCTATTTTTCAGGAATGGATAACTGCAATGAAAACATTGTGACCGGCCTTTTTGTTAAAGTAGAGATGAAGTCAATCCGTTCACGTTATAAACTGCTCGAATAGCCTGTGTTTCGATTACTGTTTCAACTTCTTTAAATTGTTCACAGATTCATATTTCTATAAAAATTGCAGAACACTGGCATCAAAGCAAGTGATGGCAATGAATTGCCTGCTTATGAATGGTTGGTTGATTTGGATTTTTTTGGAACAAGGACCATTTTTGGTCGTACTATGCCACCCACATGGTAAAAAGTGGAGAATTTTTAATGTTAGAAACTTCGTATAAAATAAGTATGTTTGTGTATAAACTAATATAAAACAAATAAGATACAAATAAAAACGAAATATGACATTTGTTTTAAAATACCAATTAAAAAATGGAGATTGTTTAAGTTAAATAGGTGTAGCGTAAAGTGTGTAAGACAAAAAGTGTGTTGCATTTAAAAATGTTTGGATGATATTTGATTAAATACATTATAGAAAAAAGAAACTGTGAAACGCGCGTATGGAAGAGATAATTCTTTAATTGTTTTCATGATTTGTATCTGCCTTCTTATTTTCATCTTGTTTATCCTGCACTGGTGTGCAAAACTTAAGCAACAGGTATGTTTTTTGCCATAACTTCACGAGAAATCATCTGAGAGACATAAAATTCAGAAATGAGATACAGCATTTTGTTCTGAAAGAATGACGAAAGCATAGTGCGCAGAAATGAATACAATCCATACAGTACGGAATCAAACAAAAAAAAGGCTTTATTGAACTCATAGTATCGTTACACATGATTGTCTGTCCAAGAGGAAGAACAGCAAGCAGATGTTCCTTAGTATGGGATATGCCCTCCCCTTACTGCAATGGTTGCTTCGCACCGTCTCCGCATACTCAGCACCAGATTGTCCGACAGTTCTTGAGGTAAGAGTGCCCATTCCTCAATCAGCATCTGTTTAAGTTGTCGGGTGTTCCCAGGAGGATGTAATCGTGCCGCAAGGCGTCTCCCCAAAGCATCCCACATATGTTCTATCGGATTTAAATCAGGGGAGCACGCCGGCCAATCCATTCGAGTGATATCTTCACTTTCCAGGAGCTCCTCATCAGCATGAGTCCTGTGTGGCCGTGCATTGTCATCCATAAAAATGAAGTCTGATCCAATGGCACCTAGGAACAGATGCACATGGGGAAGGATCACCTCCTGACAATAGCGTCCAGTTACAGAACCTCTGTCGAAAACGTGGAGCTCAGTCCGTCCGTTCATAATAATGCTTCCCCAGACGACAACTCCAGGACCACCGAAACGGTCTCTTTCCGTGATGTTACTGTGATGAAACCGTGTCCCGACCTCTCTCCAAATCAACTGGCGTTGAGAATCGCTTGTGGCACTAAAACGACTCTCATCTGTAAAGAGGACACGACTCCATTGATGAGATGTCCAGTTTTTGTGCTCCCTGCACCACTCTAAACGGTGCCGCCGGTGGGAAACTGTCAAAGGGATGCAGCGTTCAGGACGGTGGGCGAATAGGCCACCTTTGTGAAGGCGTCTGGACACAGTAAAACGCGACACTTGTCGCCCAGTTGCTGCACACAGTTGCTGAGCAATGGCGCTTGCTGACTGGTTTCGGGTTCTTTTCGCCTGCAGGACGATATGTCGGTCATCCACTGCAGTTGTTTTCCTGGGGCGGCCACCACCAACCTTTCTCACAGCTGTACCCGTGGTTTAGAAGGCTTTCCAAGTGCGCGAAACGACACTTTTGTTGATTCCGAACTCTTCAGCTACACTGGTCACACTACGCTCCTCCTCCAGCTTTCCGGTCATTCTTCCACGTGTGAAATCATCCAGGTGATTTCTGCTAGCCATATTTCACGAATTAACTCACGTGCACTTGCAGCGAATGTCTTTAACTGCGTCTCCGTCCTTCCTTTTATTGTTGTAGTGTTGAGCTGCGCGCGCCTTCCGCACGTGTTTTGCGTACGCTCACGTCGCCTGTGACGTTTTGTTCCTGATATTTGCATACGCATGACCTTTCTCTTGAATTACGTGTTCGTTGTACTGATCGCAAGAACTCCTTTTCTGCCATTTCATGGCTATCTGCTTAAAATTTGCATTGTTGCTTAAGTTTTGCACACCATTGTATTTTCATCTTCCATAATTTTGTACGTGTATTCATCATTCCAACAGAGATATCCAATTTCATAATGGCAGTATGCTGATTTTTTAAAGGCATCAATCAAATCGTAGCTCTATAATCTCATTTTGTTGAAAGTTGAGAACGCGATGCCTAAGATTTTTGTTTTCATATACTGGAAAGTGAAGAGTTAGGAATTTTCAGCTGTTAATAGTAGGAAGAAAAAGTTTTTAAAATGTCCAATAATAATGTTTTTGTTTTTAATGATTTCATGTTGTTGTCTCAGTAGTGGTGTATTATTTTTTAGATTAAATGCCACATGGATAAAAGAAATGAATCAATTTATTTTATCCATGCCACGATATTTTCTAGAAATTTTTCTGATTCTATTATAATTGTAGTTCTTCTGTTACAAAACGGGCAAATTACTATGAAAATTTCTTTTATACAGAATACTTCGTTAAACAGAATCAAATAAATACGTTCAAAATTTAAAAATATATACATATTTCTCAACAAGCGTTTATTCACGAAAATATATATATATATATATATATAAATAAACAAGAATCCTCTACAATCACTTAAAAAGAACACTATGATCTCAGAGGTCTGAAAATCTAGCAGAGTTTGTAGCAAGATGCACAGACTTCCATATTACTGCGTCAGGCCAGTACTGGCACTGATACAGAGGCGTGGCGATAGGAGGAAGACACAGTGGGAACAAATCACGGTGACAAAACGTTAGTGCGCTTGTGTCATTTTTAACGTCAAATATGAGAAGAGATAAAGCACGCCCCCGAGTTCTGTTCGCCGTTTTTAAGGCGGCAAAGGGGAAGGGGAAACGTTATATTCTTTATTTCGCTTTCATTCATAACGCCAATGGAGGCATGAGAATGAGATCCACCAGCCCTATGCCTGTCTTTCTAGTGGTACGATCAGTCATCATTTTGACTCTACCGAAAACGACGCTCTTCTGCATTCAATTCCTTTGGTCTTTTCCGGAAAAATCAGAAAACTCCCTGGCGGAGTACCGAGTTACAGATCCAAACACAAGTCCCGCAGATCATTATTTGGATCATTTACAGAAAGACGACTGAGAACCACTACATCTCCTCCCAAAGTAAGGCGGAATTGTAAATTAACTTTATCTTTCTTGTTGACTATTCTTTTGCTCAATATTGTAACATCTATTTTAACCCTTTCAGAGCCGATGAGTTATATAAGATCATGCATATATATTAAAATTACTACATTATTATAATACTAAAGGAAAAGAAAAACAACTCATTTAAATGAAATGGAGTATGTACATACAGAAGAACCCCAATGAAAGAGCGTAATTCGTTCCCAAATGATATTCGTAACGCAAGCTTTCGTTAAACGAAGTAAATTCTTCCATAGGATAATGCATTCAATATTACAGGAATGACTCAAATATATAATAATGTAACGTGTTTGAAACGCTTTATTCATGCTTTTAAGTAATTTGTTCTCCGTTTAGTAATTTTATTTTAGCAGAGTATCATTCACCTAATAAAATGGAGTTGCATAAAAGTACTTTGGTTTGGAAGCTTTAGATGCCAGTGATGAGACATTTAATGACATTTAATGGGTGTCTCAGAGCACATGCACCAGACTAGCTTTTCTGTCTAAAAATCAAATATAATACATGGATTAAAAAAACTTATGCAGATGAGTTTAGAAAAAGAGAGGTTAAGAAAGTTTTTAGTTCTGAAAAAAAAGTTTGAGTTAGAAATATATGTTAGCAGGGTATTCAACATTAAAACAATATTGCAGGACTAGTAAAAAAAATTGCTATAATGTCTGAAAAGTATGAATATCAAAAACGATGGCAATATGTCTCTTCTGAAAAAAATTCTCATTTAGCTTTTTTTGATTATTTAATTTCTACTTAAACTTCTCAGAGAGAAAGCGTTTTAAAGTTCGTTTATATAGTGTAATATAAAAGCCGGAATAGAAGATTAAGCTTAAAATTACAATCTGTAACAAAAAAAAAGTACCCAATACTTTAAAGAAAATCACAAATATGCCTTTTTCAAAGATTAAAACAAATTCTGCGAATTATATACCACTTCCGCATTCAATTGTAGAAAGAATTATTTTATGTGTAAAATGCCATTTTGAAGTCAAAATGTGTTTTCTAATACATTAAATTACATACATACATTCAATAAAGGAAACAGGACGCAAAAATAATTTTCTCCAAAGTCTTATGAATTTTAACGAGTTTTCTTGTGATTTTCAAAACTAGAGAAAGAAATTTATACGTTAAAATGAAATCCAGAAAAATACCTCAGAAATCCGATTATTCTCTGTTCCAAAAGCAAAAATAAAATAAATTCTGCCAAAATATATATTATTTATCTTCCCATTTGCCTAATAAAATTCTTCCATAAACAGACCATTTCCTTTTCGTATCCAATTATGAAGTGCTTTTTGAAGAACTTTTCGAAAATATTTCCCACCCCTCTTGCACTCTTGTCTGAGCCGGGATTACTCTCTTCAAAAAGCCTCGGGAACTACCTGGGTGGCGGAAAGGTGGCTTCCAAAGAAAATATTGGACGATTTGGAAGTTAAAAGACCTCTGAGGTGGCGAGAATTCGAGCGCGGCCATAAACATGGGGGAACGCTGTTTACGGCTCCCGAAGTAGTTATTAAGCGCAGCTTTGCGGAATTTTGGTCTCTTCCTCAAAGAAATGCGTAAGAAAGTTACAGATTTCACAACAGAAAACCAGATTTAAGATATAAATTTGAATAAGCTGCCCGGGTTAAAACCAAACTTATGCGATAAGCTTCGAAGTTGTAAAATATATTGAAATATATTTAGACGCATATGTTATTGCCATCAAGAAGAGCAACAGTACAGGAAAAAAAAATCATGAATGCCAAAATGAAGTTTTACAGCTGTACAAAACCAATTAACGTCGTTTTAAATGAATTTACTATCAAAATATTTTTTAAACTTTATTTCCATGCTATGAACTATTCTTAATCTAAAAATATGAAAAGCCACAAGAAGAAAAATTTTGAAGAAATAGAGAAAATCAATTCTAAATTTGTAATACACCGAAATTTTCGCAAACAATCTAATTTGCTGTATTATTTTCAAATAATCAAAATAATACGCATTCCTTTATAAAAAAATATCTATTTGTTATAAATAAAAAAAGGCTGGTGAATATTGTTTTCGGTATTCGGAAGTAAATTGTTCCATTCAGAAAATCTTTAGCAAACTTTAAAACAACTGATCGAGGGAAATAATGTCTTATCTAAATCTATGTCAATGCGCGAAATGTATTCCATGCTTTCATATAAACATAAAAAATGCAGGACGTCCTTGATTTAGTTTAGTTATAGTAATATGCGGTTTCGAAGTAAATGCTAGGACTATTTTAAGACTCATTATTTTAAATGGTAAATAATTCGTAATTTGTAATGGTCAAATGGCGAAGACTGAGCTGATTATCTTTCTTCAAACTTCCGCATCACAGCGGCGGGAGAGCATTGGGCATTGGCGGATTGAGGTAATTCCCTCTTTCTCGGCGCCTCTCCGATCAAAATCGGGTATCGAACCTATAAGAGTCCAACTTCAAAGCTGAGACCTTAGCAACCTAAAGTGTTCTTTCAAAATATAAATGAGGATAATTCGAGAGAAATACGCGTTGGAGAAAATGGGTAAAGGCGGGCACTTCCTGTCGTTTCTTTTCAGATTAAAATGAATGCAGTAAGCGGCTATGAAGATGTACAATTAAAAAAAATCTCTTATGTAATAATATTTGAAATACTAACAAGAGGTAGCATTATCCACTTGATTCTCCTGTACACTAACGGAATATGAGGTATTTTGTGCATCATATTGTGCTTCGAAGAACAGTAAAGGAAACTGAGTATGGATTTTGGATGAGTTTTATTTTTCCCATCGATTGCTCACTCCAGAATTTAACGCAGATCTGCCTTGTTTCTGATAAGATTCCCTATCGAATTTTCTTTGCCTAAATTATTGCGTTTTTGAGTTCATGCCTTTACGTACTAGCAAATATACACGGAGATAGACAGTCACTCTTTAAACAGATTGTATCCAAAAGTATATAAATATTTTATTGATAAATCAGTAAGCTTAATTTCCCTGAATTGCTAAGTTTTGGAGTTATCATATTCTAATGGCTATGGAGGTACAACAGACATATGTTCCACTGACATTGTTCTTTCAAAATTTGATAGAAACTTACAAATTTCTTGAAATGCCCGCATACAAAATTTCATTTTATAAGCAAGATGTATCGTAATGCGGCTCAATTTGGTGTGTTTTATCCACTCAAAGAGCACGATAGCTTTTAATGATAGAGAGTCGAGAAAAACGCAGAAAAATCCATTTCACTAAAAATATAATTTTCAATATCCAAAACTCGCGAAGCAAAATTTGGAACCTGGAAAATCCTCCAAAGTAGAAATAGAATTGGAAAAGAAACAACCCTCATTTCCCTTCCAATATTCCTTTCATTTTCATGATTCCCGAATTCCTTCCCTTTCACTTTGAATTGTTGACCTTGTTAAGAAAAGGATTCGGACGTCATAGAATCTGATTTTTCAAACATCCCTCCTGAATAAACACTTATGTCCCAGGATTTCTTGTGATTTTTCAGTGACTCCAGAGAGAAGGAAATAAGCGCTGCTCCGTTTAAAGAAAATTTAAAATCTTATGTATTCAACTTGATTTCTTTAAAAATAAAAAATAAAAAATGACACTGATTCGCCATTTTTTTTATGAAGTATAAAGAAGTTTTTATTTCCTCATATATGAGACAGTAACGTTATTTTTAAAGAATTCGACGTTTGATTTTTTTTATAAATCCATATGTTGACAAATAGGTAGATTTCTGATTTCTCCAAGCTCTAAAAAACATATTTTTGGATTTATCTGTATCCGACGATCTGTAAACTCAATAGTTCAAAAATACAACCAAGCGCAAGTATTAAATTTGTTATGTGGCAATTCATAAAATTTTTAGATTTTTATCAAATTTTGACAAATTTGTCTGTCTGCCGATGGGTGAGACTAGACGATTGGAGAAAATATGTTTCTGTCCGCCGTAATTTCATATCCATGTGAACACTATGATTGAAAAATTTTACAATGCTAAATAAATGAAATTATTTATAGGTTTTCTAATTCCGTTTATATGGGGACATGCCAAGAATATGGTGGAAGAACAGTGGTGTAGCAAGATAATGTTTAGGATAAAATGTTTTTTGTTCCCCTCTCTCCAGTTCCATGGGGGGCACCACATAATTGAGGATGAGAAGCTTCTGGCAGGGTGGTTGGTTCCCGTTACCCTTGTGTGTATACGAAAAGATGGAAGTTGACTACCTCCCATCGATGACGGGGCGTACTTCCTTAGGGAAGCGTTGTACCGTGGCCGGTGATGGCCCTTGAGACTCAACTGCCGTTCCCGTCAGTGTTGACGATCATTCAAGATTTTCCTTGGGCCTTCGGGTGAGTCGGAGTTGCCAGTGTATGATTATTCTCCCTCCAGTCTATTAATCCAGTTAACTTTAAAATAATGAAATAATAGTTACTTTACTTTTTGGTTTCGCAAGGATTGTTTTCCGGAACAGCTACAGCCATTGCCTTACTCGGAGGCGAAAGAACCGAATGTCCTCAGAAACAAAAAAAAAAAAAAAAATTATTTGGTCCTTATGGAATGAACAAAAGCAGATGAAATGCATGGAAAAGAGGGCCTTTCCTAACAAATATAAGAATGCCGTCTGTAGTAGCAAGAATGTTCCGAAGGAATTCGTTGCATCTTAGATTGATAAAGATGCAGACGATGGAAGTACGGAAAGTGTTGGTCATGGCAACACGATTGACCGCTTGGTATAAATGAGTTTAATTCTTACAGCGTGTTATATCAATGTCTAGACGAGAATCAAGAAAATAAATCATCAATGAGATTTCCTACACCCTCTCCGGGAAGAATGATAGTCTGACCTGTACAGAGATACTGGCATGTGGTGATCAAAAAAACCTCACCTACTCAGTGCTTAGTGTGGACTACACGCTTTTCTATTACATAGAATATTCAAATTGAATATTCGTCTTATTAATCATAATTGACTTATAAGAAAATTATCAAGCTCATAATCTTTGTCCTACAAGGGAAATTTTCCATCTCTTGTTATGATCTCAATGGAATTATTGGTAATTCGCTGGAAAATTTTAATAATTTCTGATGTCAAGTGTTGCAACATACTTTCTTTACTACATGGCTAAAATTAACTTTCAAAAATGATCAAAAAGCGAATATTTTAAAGAATTTTTTTAAGTGACTTCCCTAAAATATATCTTTTAGAATTTAAAATACTGTCATTTATTATTAAATTTGATTAAAACTTGCAATCTCTTATTAATTTTCCAACAAAGGAACAAAATACAGTCGGAAACAAGTGGAAACATATTCCCGCAAATATTATTTGCAACAGAAAAATGAAGCAGAGTGTTATAATAATTATCGCATTATATAAGATTTGATATTATTTGGATAGTTTTATATGTAAAAAATTATATAAAAACGCGTAAAGTTATATATATATACATATATAAGAAAATAATTTTAATAATTTGAAGTAAAATAATTTTACTTCCACCTTTCGCTGTTCCAATATAGAAAGTAAAATTATTTTGTCCGAAAAAAGAAGGAAAGGAAATTTCAACCCTTCTTTCTCTAATTTTATAAACCATGGAACAAAGAAGGCGGAATGAGCTTGCAACTTCAAAAAACTTTCTAAGAAGGCGTCACATACGTCGACTGAAAAGTAGTCGAAATGAGGGATGGAAAATTATTTTTTCTGCCCCTAACTTCTAAGCTGCTGTAATCATCGAAAACCTTTCAATGCAAAACTTATTTATTATAATAATTATCATCATTATAATTATTTTTATAATTATCATCAAAATTACTACTTTTAATTATTCTCCTAATCCACATCATTGTCAACAATTTGAATTCATCCTTTGCGTTATTTCTTTGTATTATATTCATATCTGAAAAATGTTTGCAGAAGACAGCAAATTGCCGCTGATGGTGAGTTCGGCTCACAATTCTTTATGGGACGTGTCATATAGACCGACTTCATAAAATTATTATCTTTTTATTACTTGTATTTTACATTTTTTGTTCTGTGAGTACTCCTTCTCAATTCACCTTGCATCCACTACATGTATATCCGAATCCTTTTCTAGCAAGATTAATTTTACAGAACTTTCAAACTTCAAAATTGTTAATTATTTACTAAAGAGCTTTTTATAGGTATCATGCCGTTGATGGCACTACCTTGGACTCATCAGTCTTATTATAACTATGCAATAATTTGTCTAATTGGATTTGTGAGAGATTTACCGCCAAATAAAGATTTCACCTCCATTTTTTTCTAACTATTTCTACCTCTTCTTAGCAGATGGCCCATCTACGAATTCGGCCGAGATTTTTCACTCTCACTATAATATGTTATTCGCTAAATACAATGAAAATTATTCGTCATAATATTCATAAGAAAAAAATTGGAAAAGTTTTATACCATATTATGCATAAATTTTTATCTGGGGTGTTTAAGATTGTAGGGATCACGATCAATGATGGTTTACTGAAATTCCTTCGAAATCGCATCATGAGAAACACTGAAATATTCTTATAAGGAGCCTGTCTAAAAATAGTAAAATTACTTACAACATTGCCATTATATTAAGAAGATAGATATTTTTAGTTTTAATAAGAGATTATATAAAGTATTTGAATCGCGAATAATGTAGAAAGTGCTGATCCATTGCACGTGCTTTTCACTTCATGCTTTTAAAATAGAAAAATGACAGAAAGAAAAGAACTGGCTTTTTTCGATACCACATGTTGCCTGGAAGTCACTGTTCATATTTTTTTCTCTCCCTCTACCAGTAAAAAATGACATTACTTTCTTCCTCCATTCCCCCAGGTCCGATATGTAGCGTTGGCCATTGCTTGGCGCGTTTTCCAGACATCCGCGATGCTTTTCTTTGTGATCGAAAACGCATTTCAGCTTGCCGGGCACGACCATTTCTCCTGCTTTCTTCGAAACCGAGCCAGTACTTTGTATCGAACTTTGCCGTCATCTATCATGGATCACTCAGCGCGGTGCTCCCCCCCCCCCGCGCTAACTTAGTATAGACTTCTTTTTGTCATTTCTGAGTGCTTTTGATAGGCGAAATGTATCATTAGAAAGTACCAACCGTTACTTAATAGAAATGATTTTTATTTCTCATCAGATTTACCAAGTTGTTTATTCACTTATCGCTGGAGGCTAGATGGAACAAATGACTTACTATTATTTTAATAAGGTGCGTTTATTGAATTCAGAATCGAATAACCGGATTAGCAATGGATGAGGTGGATAGCGAAAGAATTCTTGCAGTAAACAGGGGGTGTTTTTTTTTAATCGAGCGAATATATGGTTTTCAAAAATTAAACTAAATCCAATTTTTGAAAAATAATGCAGGCATCTGAATGAAATATAATGCAGTGAATAATGCTGACGTTTATCTGAAAATTCTACCATTTATTAACCTTCTATAAAACACGTATTTAAACGTAAAGTCAAAAATAACGACAAAAAAGCATTTTTCCAAAATTTTCCTTATTTTAAATTTACTTCTGATCTAATTAAATTATCATTAGATTTTATAACTATCTATAATATAAATAACTTTCTAATTTAAATTTATTATCTAAAATTAATATCTAGTCATTTAAATAGGAATATAATCGATTTTAAAACTTCTATCTATTCCTCAATTCTTTTTATGACAGTATCTCCGGGCACAAATTTAGAGGCCAGTCTTGAACAGACAACTCAATAATAATAATAATAATAAATAATAATAATAATAAAATAAAATTGCCATATGCATATTTTTTCTACAAAAACAAAATTCGCCTGAATTATTTATGCTTTTATTTTATCAAAGGACTGCATTTTATTTTTTATATGTCATTATAAACTTTTTCTTAATGGGCGACTTTTACAGTTAACTTACGTCACTGATCAAAACAGTTTCCTTGTCTTCTACTATTTTTGATATTTCTATATCCTTGAATACTTTCTTGACTATTGAAGGCAAATTTCATATCGAAGTGATTTGAAGTAAAGCAGGGAAAATTCAGGGCAGTTGATCACTGACATTTATGGTAAGAAGTAAGACAATGCTGAATGAGATATGATAAAGAATGATGTTGTATGAGATGAATCATTTTACCTTTTCCGAATATTTTCATGATCTTCAGTGATGGGATCTTAGGATGTTAAATTGGAGCATACAATCTACTACAGTAGCTTTCTTAAGGTAACTTGCCTGGGTTGCCAAGTCAGTTTTTGACTAGAAATCACATTTTATTTTGTTTTCTTTGAAAGAACATTTATTTACGTTTCGAAATCTGTGTTTGTTTTGTTTCTACGATTAATATATAAGAAGATATAGATGTTTCTTTATATCAACATTAATGAAAACGAAACCAGAAGTAGCACAAAAGTAACCGGAAGTCAGTTTTTTTGCGCTTTAATGCCATTAATATTCTCTGACTAAAATTCACTAAAGGTTCTGTTGTAAAATGTGAATGTGTATGGCATGTTCAAAAGCGAGTGGGTAGTCACTTGAGAGCTTTAAAAAAAATTCTATTATAGATTTCGGGGGCAAAGGAAAGCTTACAGGCAATGTGATAAATAAATTACAAAACTTTTATGTCATTGCAATAAGATCCAATGTTGGTAATTTATTGTGCAATTCAAAGTGCAACACTTGCTGTATTTTCTCATGTTTGTTTCACTAATAAGAAGTCAATGCATGCACAATGCCCCAAGGGAAAGGAATCTTGGGTCAAATACCAACGTGCACTTTCAGAATGTAAAAAATATAAAGACTCAAGTATAGTACTCCCAAAAAATACTTTGAATATTATTAAGCCTATTTATATTGAATTATGTGACCAAAATCTTCTGAAAAAATGCCTTCATGGGAAAACAGAAAATGCTAATAAAAATTATGGACCATTATTCCCAAAAACATGTTTGTTAAGTTGAAAACTTTGCTTTTAGGGGCTAATATAACTGTACTTTTATTCAATGATGGTTTTTCTGGCAAAATAGAAATTTTTAATGAATTGGGTATTATTCAAGGTCATTACATGCTAACACAATACAGTAGCTTCGGCAACGAGCGAATTGTTGCTGCAAAGATCTTTGAACAAAGCAGTAGCAAAGAACAAGTCTTTGCCTGCTCCAAAATTGTCCAGAAAAATAAAACGGGCTAGTGGAAAGAAAAAAATTAATAAAACAGAGAATAAAGAAGGCATTTGCTACAAAAGTGGTGAATTTTAAGTGTTTGAAATGAAATATTATTTTAGATGTGTACTAATAAAAATTTTAATGTATTTTTTAAAGAATGTATTTTTTGTTAAAATTTTATTACGCAAAACACAGTTTCACAAAACTTATGGATATATATATATATATAAGGCAATGAACAAAAGATTTAGGTCTAACGTTAATAGTTTTTGATTTTTAGCAGTTTATTGCCAGTAGCAACTATGATTTTTACACTATTTTTACCATAAAATTCTCAAAGATCCATAACTTTGTTTTAATTTTTATATTTTTCTTAGCCTTTAGTTCATTGCCTTTATAAGTGCAATAAGTATGTAGCATAGAAAGCTAATTTTAAATGGAGAATTTGAATTTAGTGTAAAGCGTTTTGCATCAAATTTTACCTAAAGCACCTCAATTTAATTAATTAAATTATTTTTAAATTTTTCTAATTAATCTTATTTATTGTTTTGAGTCATAATCATTAAGAAAATCGACTAAAAGTGATAATCAAAGGAGTTTTTATAAATGTGCTTCCGAACCAAGGCGGATACCTTAAATTTGCTTTCACTTCAAAAAACTCTCTCAAATTTACCAAAAAAAAAAAAAATCAGAAATGTTCAAAAGATAAACCAACTGACGAGGTGCAGAATTTTCATATACCAGTTACGAAAGAGAAACATTATCTGCTCAAAGTAAAAATTTCTTCTAAATTTGATTTTAAGAATAAACTTCTATGATTATCATAATTCTATTAGAGATAACCGTTCTATAATTTTGTTACAAAATAAACTGTTACAGAATAAACTCGTAAATTAATTGAAATGCTTTGATTACTTTTCATAAGAAAAGTACTGCCAATAATTTATTTAACAACACATACTATTTATTGGTATATTGACTTAATTTGCCACGCTCAAATTTCTGACTTAATTTGCTTGCTTTTGCTTTGCAATAAAATGAGAAAATCCACCTCACTTTTCCGTCAAATATTTTCACTATTATAAATATATGCATTTTTATTTCTCTTAATTTTTGCCACTTAATGAGATTTCTGCAATTACGTGTAAGCAGGCAGCTGACTGAAAGGCACTGTGGAACTACATAACTTTATTTGAGTATAGGTACTAATCAACTTAATTTCGAAAAAAGATAATCAATATTCTTTTTACATATCCTTTTTTTATCCTTTATATATCAGAGAAGAAAAAAAAGTAGTATGCCACTTTTCCTAAAGATACAACTTAGAAAAACAACCGATTTCTAACACTGCGCATGCGCAGTTATATCCATTCCTCTTACAATTTGTGAAGGACAGAAGATTCTGCAAGAATGCAGCATCTCTTGCACTTCAGGAGACGGTAGAAAGAGGCACTTAAATGCTTAATCGGAACATACATTTTTTTTAGTAGTTTTCAAAACTGATTATAAATAATAATAATAAAAATAATAAAAATACTAGGCATAGTAACTGACAAATAAAAATTGATTAAAAATATTCTAATTTATTTTTTAAATTCTTACAGATTCCTGATTTTGACGACAGACTATTCAGCCTGAGTTAAGTATATATGTTTAAAAGTCAGTAAGAAATGCAAAAGAAATAATGGTAAAAATTTATAATGAAATTGAGGTTTTAATTAAATATTAATATTACTTGGTTACAATGTTTGAATTACGACTCACCTTACCAAATTAGAAGCTTATTATTTTACTGAATAAATAACTCAATTATTTAAAATTAAATAGAAAAATAAAAAAGTTGAATTACGCCGAAAGCCATTAATGCATAATACAGTATAGGTAATTAGAATAATCTTCACATATTACTCAGGCTTGAAATAGAGACGGAAAGATGGTGAGATCATTTATGTTAAAAGCAGACATCTTTTTCTGCACGATGCACAGTTCTAATAGTGTAATTATTAGTGCAATGAAAGGTCATCGCTTAAATATTACTTAGTTACATAAATAATAAATTATTTTTAAGAAAGCAGTCTTTGTTCTGTTTATAAATTAGGAGATGACACATTTTCAAACTAAAGAAATTGAAGTGCGAATATAAAATCAGCCTGAAAGAAAACTCTCCTCCTAAATTGTTTATTTCAGGCGATTTCTGAGCAGGAACACGTACTGACTCGAAAAGGCGGAATTGGTTAAAGGCGGCGGGCATCCTAAGCGAAGAGATAAAAAATCCACTTCACAAGAGAAAACCAATTGCTGATTTCGAATTCAGCCCCCATTTGAATACTGTTCATTGAAATGGAAGGCAAAAAAGTTTGTCTGTCTGGGTAATCTTGAGCCCAGGAAAAAGTTTTTCTAGAAAGATGAATTAGTAGGGAGTCTTTCCAAGTGTTCATCTTGCGTCTGGGTTGCAATTCACTCATTATTTATGTATTCACGATTGATTATTAGAAGTTATTATTATTATTTTTTTTTCATTTTGTAATTTCTATCGGCGAAGTGGAGAAGCAGGCTCTCTTTGATTTCCGACTCTTAGAATATTTCTGGACGTATATTTTACTTTGAAATATATAAAGTAATAATTTTTTTCAAAATAAGCAAGGACGACATGGTTTGGTCGCAGGAAAGTTGTAATTTATTGATATATAGCATAAGAATTCTTTCTTTGTATCTTCAAAGCGGTGTGAACTCAAGAAAAGAATAACTAGGATCCAATAAAATCTGTGTAAAAAATGGGTTATTTTTTAAATTAAAAATAACTGACAATTAAGAAGTTTCATAAATATTTTTTTAAAATTTGTATTGTTTATTTTTTAAATAAAATGGAAAACTTTATAAAAATTGAAAATCAAGGATGATTTTTAAAAATTTTATTAAATAGCAAATTTGTATATTTATATTATATATGTTTAAGCATGTATAAATTTTCATCATTTACTTTATTGTTCCATAGAAGTTCTAACCCAAACAATGAATTATTAAGAAGGTAAAATTATTTTACCTCTATCGGATAATTCTACAAATCTATTTCCCCAACGTTTTTATTACCTTATAATTTTGCAAAGTGTTGAGGGCATCGGTTTTAAATAATCACAATTCTGCAAGCAAACTAGTAGATCATTTTGAAGAAATCTAATAATATCAGCAGATTTAACGAGTACATTCTACGTATAGTGAAATTTGGTGGAATCAAATTCTGACCCTAAGTTTTTCCAACATCAAACTAATAAGTTTTATCTCAGTTCTATTAATGAATCATTTTGAAGTAACAGGAGAGCGGTTACGAGACGAAATTCGCCATTTAAAACTGTAGTCGTATGATAAAAACCATATTTGAGTCGATATACCCTCTCTAAATTTCTGTCCCGCACAAAATAGAAGATTTGTGATCCTCAGTATTAGATTTAATGTGCATTCGGGCCCGCATGGATGCGGATCCTTAGAGAAATTTGTAACTCTCTGGCACCTGGGCCTTTGCACTAAGTTTGACCTGAAACAAAAATACAACTACCTGGGCAGCGGTGCCAAACGTCCCTAGAGATTTAGTAGCATTACACAAACTAATGCTATATTTTACATCTTTTGCAAATGAATAATTTTTTATAGGTCCAATTTTAGCCCAATGTCTGTGATAAATCTTGACTATCTTCTGCCCATTCAACATAGGTCCTACGGAAACTTGATGCATCCCCCCCCCCAATTTTTTCTGTTTTCATACCAGCATTTTTGCATTTTATTTGCACATTAATAACTGAGGGTGAATATCAAAATGCCGGCTCAAAAATAGATTCTGAATAGTTTTAGCATGATTTGCGCTTCTTGAAACGATGCTAATTTTACGAATAACATAGATTTTCTTCGTTATTTCTTCGAATATTTTAGCTCAGATTTCATTTCAGATATTTTTATGAATTCCCACGTTTAAGACTTCTCTGAATTCGAAAAATATATTTAAATAATGACTGTATATGGCAAAGATAACTTAAAACTACTTTGAGCTAGACTGAGAACGGATCTTTCCCTCCATGACTTCCTTCATTAGATCAATAACTCATCTGGTGGAGAAAGTGTTTCTAGGAACTTAATAACGAGTTAAAATCAACTATCTTTTAAAGTATTTACAAGCTGAGTAAATAATAAGCAATGTTTGCTTTAGCATTTTTTTTAGCCAGACTTTCCGCCCTTTTCCAGCGCCTAATAGTCCATTGTTCCTTCTCCCATTTCAAATTCAAGCTCGTCTTTTCCTCTTGATTGCATTTCTCGATCTAATTTCAGTCACATTACAATTATCCCCTCTCCCGTCCCCCTGTTTTCATTGAACTGAAGACCGATCCGCTCACCTTCCCGCTGCGATTCCGAAAGTTCATCGGAACAAGGCATTGTGTTTCTGTAATTATTCCCGATGTCAAAGCGCGGTCGTCCTCGAATAGTTAAACGAAAGAAATTCGATCAATAGCGCTGCTTAACTGTAACTGCATTCATTGATTATATTGTTACGTTAATAAGTAAATGTTAGTTTCAGTACTTTCCTTTAAGTTGGTCTAAAAAGCTTGTTTCTTACTTTCTCGCATACGAATTATTGGGCAAAAATATTTTAATCCTCAAAAAATTCGAAATTGAGATTTGGACGAACGTTTCTGGTCTCCCCGTGTTCGAAACATGAAATAATCCATCTGTCTGTGAACACGAGATTATTCAAATGCTCTGAACTAAAAGGATGGAATTGAAATTTCATACGTATGAATAAAATTTGATACATCGATTCAGAATCCAAAATTTTGATCTTTCTCAAAATCTGTCAAGGAGTTGACCGTCTGTATTTACACCAAGTAAACCGGGTAACTGCAAAATATAATAACTCAGAAGAACGAAATTTGATACACCATTTCAGCATGTCTAGATCTCTGACGCATTTTGAAAGCGATTTGTCAATGAGTTGTTTGTCTGTCGGTCTGTCAGAAACGCACTGATTTAAATAAATGAAATTTGCTGTGCAATCTAGTTAATAAAATTGACATTCTATGTCAAACTTTGGCAATGAATCGACAAAAAACCATGCAAAAGACGTATTTGGTTTTCTTTTCTTTCTTACGAAGCACAAACATCTAATTGGCGGAACTCTAAAAATGAAAATCTGAGCACTCGTGGAGTTCACGGCTTTGCATGGAAGCAAGGTAGAATGGAAGAAAAAGTTTTTGGGAGACCATCCACGCTGGTTATATTTACTTATTAGATGATACATCTGATGCTAATCAAAATGAAAATATTTTTACATTTTGCATAAACAAACTAATTGTGTAATTGTTACGAAACATTTACATATTTTTTTCTTATTTTTACCATATTAATGAGCAAAATTTTAAGAATTTGTAATGTTACAAAACTATAGTTATCATATAGATCATCTTTTGTTGGGTATGTGATATAAATATGGCTGGGAAGAAAATAAAAAGCATATGAAATAATAGCAATGGATTGAATGCCAAGGCATTTGAATGTATTTATATATATATAAAATATTTTTAAATGAAAAATACTGAAATACAAAATAATAACAATTTAATGATACAGGAATTATATTTTCATTTTTCGATTCAATTCATGCAATTTTAGGAAGTAAATACATTCATTTCAAAATATTGAATGATGAGTTTGCTTTGCAGTTGGCATTATGAATGCACTTCAAAAAAATTGAATGATGTACGGTTTAAGTGAGCCCTCAATCCATATTTTTAGACCTAGTCTAAAACTAAGTCGAACTATTCGTTTTAAGAAAATGAAGCGAATTAAAATGATATCCGATACTTATGATGCGAAATCTACTTCATTTGAAAAAGTCACATTAGGTGTTTCCTTTTCGAAAATTTCCTTCATTTTCACAGGATATTAAATATTTGAAGGTGATACTTTATAGAATAAGGGCTCAAACTGTGCAGTAATCATGATTTTTTGAGGTTCGTAAGCCTCACATCAAACCACATAAAAATGTGCGATTACAAACTCGTCATTATCGACTCAGAAGGAATTTTTTTAGCTCAGTAAAGCAATAAGTGCTGAAACGAATAAATGTAGAGATATTAGGAAAACAGAACATGATTCTCATTTCATTCTTTTTTTTATTTCTTTCTGAAAAAGAAATATAACAGCTTTTTCCTTTGTTTAAATACAATAAAATTTAAATTTAGGTTTAGACAACAAGAAAATATTTATTATACAATTCCTAAGTAGTTAAAATAAATTCTAATAAAATTTTAATGTTATCACAGCTCACACTTTCATAAAGCGAAAATTTTCTACCGACGATAAATAAATTTTAAACGACTTTATCAATAAATAATTTATATGGGACTTTTATCTTTCAACGCATGTTAGTAAAACATGTCCATAAACAGGAAAATATTTTCCGATAAGCAAATGCGTTTAACCCATCAAAGGCAAATTTCTTTATAAGAGACCTGGCAAAGAAGAAACCATTTTTCCTAAAAACATTTTTATGATTCCATCAGTTTTATCATTCAAATCTTGATTTACAAAGATATAGTTATCTCAAAAGGTTTATAACTTTTCCCAACTGATAAAACTCTCCGGTAAAGTGCTTCGTGGTGATCGTAACACGGCGTTTTTTTGCTAGTTTTAAAGCGAAATGGGACCGAAAACCTGAAGAATCATGGATTGAAGTCGTTTCCTTCTAATGTGATTTTAATTCCGATTCAAGCTAAAAATAGAACATCTGATGTTCTTTTGTCGGGGCAAGACATTAACATATTGTGAGGTTTTCACTTCGAAAATGATAACAGCTGAAGTATCTATCCTATTTGAGGTTGATCTAAACAGATAGTTATTGATATTTTCTCCCGATTATGCCTAAATAGAATAAAATAATATAAGATCCCAATCTGGAACAGAACGTTCCCTATTAGTTCCAGTTTGGAATATAATCTCGATTCTACTCTAGTTTTTTCGCTTGCAAACGATTTGTTCCTTTTTAAAAAATTTAAAAAATAAAGACAAAACGAACTAGATATGATTTTTTATTAGCTATTATTGATGGAAAATTAAATGCAAAGTCAACTGAGAATAAAAATTGCAGGTAAGTTTAAGACATTTTTATTAAAAGACACGAACGAATTAGAGAAGCCACACATACAGAACATTCCACAACAGATGCGAAAGTAAAGAGGCTGATAGAGAAATTGTACCCACGAAAACTCCTGCCCAATTAAATTTGTTTAAGGAGTAGTTTAGTGTTAATAGCGTTTCCTTTCGAGTTACATGAATGTTATTTTGGGATGGACCTCATCACTCTGAATGGTGGTCAACTTTTAGTTTCGTTATGTTATTGCCCCATTTGAAAGAAACACTAAGGATATTTTAGGACGGACCTCGTAATTTTGAACAGGACGCCACCTGAGCTGGCACCCCCTTCCCTAACTTCCGCACCGCACTAGCACGAGTAAGTTTGGATCCGATGGATTTAACGTGCCCCAGACCCGCTCACACAACGATTTTTTGGTGTAATCGGGTCTCGAATCTTAAACCCTCCGGTTCCGAAGCCGAGGCCGTGGCACTAGGCCACCACGTCCTGAAGGGGGATCAGGTGACGACAAAGCCGCTCCGTACCAGTGGTTAGATGTTAGACCTTGAATAAAAATTTAGGCGCACCGAATTCGCATTAACTCTTTTATCTACTAATTTGTTTAACTTCCAAATTAGATGACACATCCGATAAGGGACATTTATTAATAATTTCATTGATAATATAAAATTTAAAATATTGAAAATATTTAAGTGATTTTTGCATTTTAAACTACTTAATATCGCCACAATTTCAGATTAAAAATTAAAAAATAAATGCGCGAGTCAAACTCACCATTTTATATGAAGAGGTAATATCAAATTTTCCATGGAATAGAATTTCAAAGCGAATACTATTCATAGCAAGTTTACAAAGCATAAAATATGATTTTTTTTTCAATTAGTACTTGAATTCCTAAAGAAACTGTAACTTTTCTTCTTAGATGTGTTTGTGGTATCATGGGAATCAGTAACGACATACCGACTCATTCGGCGCGGGTCCATTTTTAGCCAATCTTAAAATATGTAGAGATAGGCTGAAATTGAGAAAAATCTGTTCAGTTTATACTAGCAAAGTATCATTTGCTTAGAAATGCACAAATTAACACAATCACTTTAACACTATGATGGAATTAAAAAGAAAGTAAAGTCCAGGCTATAAAATCACTTGGCGAAACTGCTTAACGAATTATAAATGAATTTTCAAGAATGCGTTGTAATATCTATGATAAATAACTGCACTGAATGAAAATTAATTCATTACATTTCTTAACCACTATGACAGTTGTAACAAAATTTATAAAAGCGCAAAACAAATTCTCACATTTTGAATGTAAAACATTTGTAATGATTATTCTATTATAGAAACAGAATTAATTTCTAATTAAATTCATTCAGAAGTACATATAATATGAAAATCTTATCCAAGGTATTTACTATTATATATTTGGTTCATTTCACTGTAACAGTTTTTTAAATTGTCGGTATTACAATATATATAATTAAATTCTATATCTATATCTACCCATGTACTTATTAAATGGTAATTGTACATTGAAAAAAATGAAACTCTTTCGATCAAACTTAAATTAATTTGGAAAAAAAAGGTATTATTTTAGTGTTGATTTTCAAAGACAAATGACAACTAAAATGAAATAATCTGAATATAAAATAAATATTGATTTCAAAATTAAAAAAAAATGAACAGAAATTTTTTTTGAATTTTTTTATAAATATATAAGTAATAATTATAATTATTAAATATGTAATTATTAGTTTCAATGATTCCAATTCCTTTAAAGAACTAGCAGGAATGGTCTTTCCGAAACTTTATCAAATACTTTCGAATAAAAAGTGATTTTGTGTTTCAGACATGTTTCTTCCAAATTAAAATTTTTTTTTAAATGTGTGTTTAGAACTTATTTTGTTCTAAATCGTGGCAATTCTTCAAAATTTCACTTATGAATTTTTTTCACGATTAAAATACTTTCTCTATATTTCGTACAAAATAAAAATTGATAAATGTCTCTAGTAAAGACTTATGAGTAATATTGCTTAACATAAGAATCACATTTCATTAAAATCAAATGGGACAGTGAAAACGACTGAAATTTTTTTTTCAAAATATTACTTTGCTGAAAATTATATAAAAGGTATAGAAAAATAAACAGAAAGTCATTCTTGAAAAAGAAACAATTTCAAAGCAAAGTTGATAAAATTTGCTTTAAGTTTTTTGCTGTCTTCCATGTGTCACAGGGTGAAACTTGAAAAATAAACTTTCATTAATATTAACTAATTGATCATACTGCTTGTAACGGTGCCATGTAATTTGAACCCAACTTAATATCTCTCGGGAAGTTAACATGACGCTGCAATCACCAGGATTGCATTTAAAATATCATTTTCTCGGAAACACACCGACCGATAATGATTCACCATTAGGAACAAGGTATAAATTTCACATCATGGAGAAGGTATGTATCCGATTTGTATAATGACAGCAATAATAATCCAGTGAACGATTATTCAACAGGAAACAAAATTTTAGAACGTTCCATTTAATTATTATGACTCAACTGCTCTCTTTAATTTTCAGTTTTGCAACATTACGAACCAGATCATAGAACATTGATAAGAGAACAAATAACGTATAATTCTGCGCAGTCCATTAAACTCAATTAATATAAAGGAACTATTTATTTCACAAAGGTGGTAATTATAGAGAGTTTGAGAAAAAATATTTAAGCTTCAAATGAAAACAATATCGTCAACGCGATTGATAAGCATTAAATAAGAATAGTTTACTAATTTCATTGACTGAAAAATCTATCTTTACTATTTCAATTTTAACTCACAACATCACTATATATATATATATTTCACCCCTTATTTTTCAAATAAAGAGCGTTTACATATTATTACATTACTTAACACGTTATCTATTTTTAGCCCTAATTTTGAAGACGATAATCTTAAAAAAATGAAACAAGTGAATAATAAGAAAAGAACAGAAATTTGAGAAACTAAGATTTTTATACAATAAGTATGTTTTTGACAAACTAGCAATGTAAAATATATTTAATTTTTATGCTCCACTACATTTTCAGAATATATGATGCAGTATTGTAGTAAAAGGATAAAGATATTAAAAATTTTGAAAAGAATTAAACAAGTTTAGTTTGAAATAAAAGTAAAATAATTAAAATAATTAGAAAATGAACAACTTTCAAGTGGTGTTTTCCATCTGGATATTGATTCTTTTAAACGGTTATTCACATTGACGCAAAAGTATTTAGTGCTCAGAGCAAATACTGTTAACAGATAGGAATGCCATTACAAAGGCGCTATAAAATTTCTCCTCTCATTTTTCATTTATTACACTGAGAGACGATACAACTTTAACAAATATTAACAGATTGGATGATTTGCTTTGAAGAAGATTATTATTTTTGTCTCTGAAACAAAAATCGTAATTTATTATGTAGTCACAAGAATAAACTGAACACAGATAAAGCTGCCATCCGATAACAATAACCTCGTCTAAACGATAATGGATCGCCGTTTGCAATCAGTGCAGTCATGATGGATTGGCCTGAAGATACAGTAAGTATTACGCTCACACTCGACGTCGGCTTTCTAATGTCTTCCGCTAAAGAGCACAATTCTGAGCAAACATCGAATTTTCTCATGGATCTCACCCATGGTTTCCACTAATAACTGGAATTTTTAGAGCGGCCATCCATCAAAACACCTCGATAAACCCCATTCCACAAAGAAGTATCAATGACTTGAAATTAAATAATTAAAACCTCATTTCTGATTTAAGGGAGGACGCAGGAGAAAACGAATAAAAACCAATCGAGCATAGGTGATGAGGGGCGTTCTAACACTCAGAAGTTAATTAACTCAATAACCGGGAAGACAATGAATCCTTCCTTAGTTGGTAGTTGCGTCATATTCCGACGCAGATGAAAGAGAAAAAAATCAGCGATCTGTCTTCTGGCCATTAAGATGATCAGTTTCGCCACTTTGTGCTGATTGCCTCTATTAAGGATCAAGAAGCGTCCTCTCCGGAGTTTACAAATTTTAATTTGATGGATGGCAGCAGTATTGACATATCATTCATCAAGTGTGTTTGGTTAAAAAAAAAAGATGAGCGCTGAAAATGATTTAATGCTTCTTTTTCTCCTTTCCGTGATTTTCGAGATTCGATATCACAAGAACTCAGGGTCATACAGGTGATTATTCTTTTGGAAGTTATTTTGAAAAAATCGAACTCAAGCCACTCAGACATCTTTGACACAAAATTATCGATATGAAAAAAAAAAATAATGAAAAAAGTTAAGGATAACCTAAGGATAACCTAAATCTTCTCACTTAATGTTTCAATTTCTATTTCCTAGAGTCTAAGCACTACGTTGCATAAACGCAAGGCCTATTGGCCAGAAACGTAGCTACTTAAAATGGCACCCGAGGGAAACACCAAAACAGCGTCTCCTCCATGAAAAGCATTCGGTTAATAATTCTGCATTTGGCACTTTTATTTTAGGCGAAATTAATTTGCGGTTCTTCTCATTCAATTTCGATTATAGATTTCTAAGCAATCTATTAGTTTTTATTAAAAAAAAATGTTAAACAATTCTTTTTGTTGGCTAATGAAAAGGTTCAAGCAAATAAAAGACTAGGACCTAAAGATTTTCTCTTTACGGATTTTCTCAAAATTTGGCAGAAATCTGCGAATTTGATGTAGAGACCGACTATTCAATTTGATCCGTCCAGTGGATTTGACACAAACGTTCGATAGGTGATACACTCTAAGTGTCAATCCCGTGTATACCTTTTTACAATCCTGTGTAATCCTTTTATACATGCAAATGTCTTCGTTTTGTAACTATCGTGTTCATTGATATTCGAACAATCGGACAAACAGACTTCCTTATTAATTTATTTAATTAATTAATTCCTTATTAATTAATTAATTTATTTAATTTTCTGACAATTTAGTTTTGTTATATTAATGTCCCTTTTTTTAAGCAACACTAGGGCTATTTTGGGATGGACCTCGTCATTTTCAACCTCGATCAGATGACGAAAACGACACCTGAACTGGCGGTTCCTTTCCAAACTTCCACACCACACCAACGGGAGGACGTTTTGGATTTAACGTGCACCAGATCCGCTTACACGACGATTCTTCGGTGGAATCGGGTCTCGACTCTGCATACCACTAGGTCCGAAGTCGAGAACTTACGACCAGGCCGCCGCGGAACTAATTTTCTGACTAAGAGTCACCTGTAGCAACTTTTCCCAATCCTTTTTCCCATGCTTTGTTTCCGACCTCACGTTCTGTTACAAAAACGCCTTCCTCCGTATGCCTGTCCTAACGTTTGTAAGCAACCTCTCAAAAGGTTATGTATAAAAGTACCTAATTTATAAAAATGTTTTGTTTGCCTTATCAATCAGGTTTTTTCAAAATGCATTATTTTCTTACTTTCCATTAGCATGAACAATCATTTTTTTGCTCATTGATTTTTATTTATTTCCTTGAATACATCTGTTTTTTTCCTTGTATTCTTGTGAAAATTGATATTCAACTTTTTGAAATAATTTCTATATATTTCTTGCGTTAGTAATCTTAATTTCAGAAATTTTTTTTTTCTTTTTGCAAAGGTAATTTTTTTTACAGCTATAACTATTAGCAGAATATACGGAGTCGACTAGACTTTCTTTAAAATTACTGAAAAGGCAGACGATAAAAAATCTGGTAATACTCTATGTTTTATTCCCCATAGATTAAGGGATAAAAAATGATTCAAAAGAAGCAAATAAAAGCTCGACGTCACCGAATGAATATTTTCTAGGCTGAATTCTTTCCGGAAACATTTTTCATTCGGGAAAAAGCGCCACATCATTTAGTTTAGTAGCCGGCAACTCCATGTTTGAGTATTGTTTGAAAAACGTCAAATCAGCCATCCATCACCCCATCGAGCGTCTCTATTTATAGCTTTTTGGGTTCGGGAAATTACTTTTCCATGTAAAGTATGGCCCGCTTATTTACCTGAGAAATGGAAACTCATTTTCCATTAAGATGCTGCAAAGCGATATTTTACTGAGCAGATCGGAAAGTCAAAGACTGAATACGATGCATGGGGCTTTTTCAAAAATTATCTTTGGAGTTTTATATACACATTACTCCAAATTCTCTCTCTCTCTCTCTCTCTCTCTTTATATTATATATATATCTATATATCCAAACAAAAACCATTTTTTTTATTTTGAAAATTCGAAAATAAAAATTTGTACTACAAAACATATTAACTCTCACAAGTTCTTAAAGCACTGACTTTTTTTTAATCTTTGAGAAAAATGCGTCTATAGTACACTAATTATTGCTGCAACTAAAGCATTAATGAATCTTTCTTAAAGGCATAAGATCAAGAATCGCTTCCAAGCGGTGGATTCCAGAGATTTTCTTTCAGTGAGAGACCAGACTTTGTTCCAGAAATAGAATTGGGAACGGGAATTATTAGACATAAAATACAAGAATTCAAATACATTAAAATGCGTAGAAAACATGGAAAAGAACGATAGAAGTTTAGAGTAAAAAAAGAATTCTTCAAATAATAATTTATACAAGGAACAAAGAAGAGCCACTAAAAAGCAGATTTAGCTTTCTTCTAACTGTAGAGAATATAGATTAGATTAAAAGTAAAACATTTCGACATCGAAACAATCCAAATATTCAAAAATTGCTGTGTACAAAGGAAAATCATCAACTCTAGGCAAAAATGTTCTGATATTGATATTGAAGCTTTTCTAAATACTCTATGATGAATATTTCTTCTTCGTAAATATTTATAAAATTTATTTAATTTTTTTGGTGTTACAGTATATAGTATTTTTTGAAGATACACTTTTTATCCTAAATTTTGATCGTGTTCTTCTTTTTATCATCTATTTCACTGTATTGGATTCTTTTATTTTATGTCTATTAACTTTAGTTTTCTCAAATTTGCTCCATTTTACTAAACTTTCTCGAGTCATGAGGACTTCCTCTTTGGACGAAAGTCAAGTCCCTTTCAGAAAAACACTTCCTTTTTGAATCTCTTGACTAGAGTTGACCCTTGATAAAATCTTCAATGTTCATTTTTATCATTTTATCTTAACTACTTGTTTATTCAAAATAGTTACTTGTTTTCGTAATTGATATCCTTTTGATTATACAAATAAACTCACATGCTAAAATCTTGCCACATATTTTTGAATGATTGCCATGACAACCTGAAAGATTGTTTTCAATAAATAAAAAAACAGAAAAAAAATTAAAGCTTTAATAAATTTTATAGAAAAAGCTTCCGTGTAGCAATAGAATAGTGTGTTCTTCTAAATCTGCATTTTCTTCAGTAAGTCTCTAAAAATGATTAATCACTTTTCTATTTTAAGAATGCATTCTGCACAGTAGCGCTTGTGGAGTGGTAGTCAGCTGATTTTTATTCTCTTTATAAATTATCTGAACAAAAACATTTTAGCTGCTTTTCAGTTCGATTTTCTTCTTTTACGAAACCGAGTCACAAGAAGGTATTACTTTCCATGTCGCAGAAAATCTGTTTTCAATAAATTGAAAAAAAATTATTTTATTATTTAAAAGAACAAAATTAGACTTAAAAGGAAATATTACTGTATGGGTTTTTGAAATTCTGAATTTAAAAAAATTAATAGAAGTTGGTCAATGAACTAATAGTATCAAAATAGATCCGATCTGTCCTTTGAGATTGATACTGAGTACAGAAATGGAACTTTCCATAGCTTGAAGCAAAAGCAACTGAAATAAACCAGTCACAGAAATTTATTGACGAAAGAGAACGCTGTTTTACAAACTAAATATAAAAATAAATAAATCGCAAGCACAAAAAAAAAAAAAAGCGTGTTCATTAAAATTAAAGATTATGAAAGAATCATGATCATATAATTCAAAATTTCAGGACTAATAGCATAAGTTCTAATTCCTTTGTATTATGTACGAGTTTCCATAAGAGATGGACTGTTTTCTTCTGTTTGCGCCACCCAGCAGAACAGAAAGTTATTATTACATTAAAACATGGCAATAGGTAGTATCGGATGAAATGTTGAATTTAAATGCACAATTCTATTAAATTGTTAGTGAAACTGACGCATAAGACATTGCTGGCAGAAATTTCAGCGTCAAAATCTCAAACTATTTAATGAATATCTTCATTAACAAATTTTGTATTAATGTCCCCTAATCAACTAATTTCTCTCTAAAAAATTTCAGTAATATCCCTTAAAGTAATATCCCTATGCCCTTAAAGAAATTTTAATCTATATTTTTCTATCTGTATTTTTCTATGGTAGCCATATATCTGTACCTATACATTTTCTCCTTTATTAGTCTATTTAACATTATAAACCTCCTTTAAAGAAGAACAAGATGCTATTTTTATGAATTCTGTAAGATGAAAATGGTTTACAGGTTCGGAAGTTTTTAAAAATTTTAAACATAATTTAATGTGAAAAATTCGCGTGAGTATTTTACAAATTATTTGCACCTAAAATTTAAAAACTTTGAAGTATAATATCACAGAAAGCAGTGTTTGAAGAAATACGTGGTGTCAGTATTGATATACAATTTTTGAATTCTGTACAATTTTAATAATACCGAAGTAATAAAAGAAAACAAGTTTAACGAATTCATAAAAAAAAACAGCAATCAAGATGAAAAATAACCATATTTTTAAAATTATTTTTATAGGTCAATGATAAAATATCGCCAAAGAAAGCATTTGCTATGTAAGGAAATTCTTAAAATGTTTCCGCCATTTAATAAAAAAAAGGAATGCATCATTTCACTGAATTTTCTGGACATCTTTCATTTCAATCATATCAAAAGAAAAAAAATTGTTATAAAATATTCGTTACATTATAAAATGATAGCAGAATTCTTAAATAGTAAGAGCACAAGTAATTGCATATTCATCATTTTGATCTCATAAACTATTTTGCATTCCCAAACTACTTATTTCCTGCCGTTGCATTCTGAACTGCTCATTTATCTAATTATCTTTTCCAAAAGGTCTTCTAGACTTTAAAAGATACTACAAATTCCTTTTTTTTTCTCCTGTATAGGTTAGGTGCTTGGCATTCAAAGTTATGTCCGAAATTTCCTCCCTGAGAATCAGCACAAAGTACCGGGCAACACCTCTCATTCATCAGCAGCTCCTCTATTCCCCGAAGAACGCATTTCCACCCCACCTCTCTTAATGAACACGCCTGAAAGGAATGCTCCAAAATCGATGGGGCATTTAAAGAACACGAAAGATGGCCTCATTAAAGTGTTATCTTTCCGCAGAAAAGATGGGGAACAAAACCATTTGTCATAATTGCAACTTCAACCACGATTACATCGTAAGTGTTGAACAACTATTCTCGATTCACGAGATTAATATCTTTCGGAAAGGTTAGAAGTGGATGAATGAATTCAATTTAATATTTTGAAACATCTTAAAACATTTGATAAGTTTGTTCCATATATTTATAGATTGCATTTGTTTTTTGGTTACGTTCCATAGGTGGAAATGCAGTAATGGCTGCAAAATAGAACCGATAGAGCATTGGAACTAGATTAAAGTTTAATTGGCGAGGTTTAACCATTTGCAGTGGCAAGAAATCCATAGGTGCGCGTTCCAAAACAGTCTATTGTTACTCGCAGCGAGGCCACATAAAATATACGCCAAGAAAATACACCCCAAGCAAGTAAACAAATCAGTCACAAGTTCTTATCAAATTGGTCTGGAGCTTTTTAATACGAATGATCGCTCCATCTGAAATATTAAAAGAATGGGTGACGCTTCAGGCATTTGGCAGCTTCCAAAGTTCTAAAAGTAAGTTGTAATTAATGCTGGTGATTACATTAAAGGCTACAGCGTGAAGTTACGTTTGTATCAGCTGTCATTATATGGTTGGCACTGAAACTCCCAACTCTCTTACTTTCAGATTTTTAATGATTTAGAAGCACTCAAATTAATATAAAAAACTATAAAAACATAAATAAAACTTTAAAAAAAATTATGTTGTAAAGAACTGTTCATTCGTTTGTTTCTTCTGAATTAAAAGATAGTATGGTTAATTATTACTTTGCATTTAAATATATTGCTTCAATCAGTCTTTAAACTCACGGTACCCACCTTCTCACTTTGAAATATTTATTATACTTATTTATTTGCTGAACCATATTTATAATATTCATTTATTTTCTGAATTATATTTATTTATTTGTTGTTGTTATTTGAAGTTTATTTGTGGTGAAACCGTCTACAGTTTCAGTCACACCAAAATCTCATAAATCTACCAAAATGAAAGAAAAGCCTCGTTTTCAAATGAGTTAACTGGACTCGAGGATCCAAATTAGTTAATTCGATCTGGACTCATCAGGAACAGATTGGGAAGAACGGATAAATGCTAAGTCAATCATCTAACTCTTCGACCCGCCCGAAGGCGCACGGATTTAAACCATAAAACTGAATGACCGGACCGCCGCAATAGCAATTAGTGGGAACTGTGGTTGAGTCCTAAGGGCCATCACCGGCCACGGTACAACCCTTACCGAAGGAAGTACGTCCCGTCATCGATGGGAGGAGTCATATCCCCCTCCTATTAGTGTTCCCTCCAGGATGGCGAGATCCAACCACCATGCCGGAAGCATCTCATCCTCATTTCGAGGTGCCCCCCGGGTGGGCGGATAAATGCTAAGATCTCTTCTCATCCTTTTGTCCATGCTCCTGTCGTTAGCTCTGCAGGTCAAAGTATTTTTGCTTATTTCAGAAGTCGATTTACTTTCAATTCTTTATTTGCTCTAAAATTCAGAGCAAATGGATTGTGAATTTCAACATTTGGAGGATAGTTGCCCATTTACTTGCTGGCTGAAAATTTCTTCTGCAGAAATTACATCTATTAAGGGGTTGCGTTTTATCCTTAAGTACTAGTACCACAGGTTATTATTTAATTCCTTCGCCAAGTAGTAAGATTTCAGTGATTTGTAACCTTTAACTGCCTTCCCCGACCCGCCCAAAGGCACACGGAAAAATTTGAATGTCCGGACCGCCGCAACAGCAACACAGGTGGGAACTGGAGTTGAATCTGAAGGCCATCGATGGAGGAGACAGATCCTCATCTTTTTTCTGTACTCACTAGGTTGGCGAGAACCAACCATCATACAGGAAGCTTCCTATCCCTAATTATGAGGTGTCCCCCTGGAGGATTCAGCGATTTGTAAAATAATCTTTTCCAGCTAGGCAAGGACAGTCTCCATTTATAAGCGACAGCAGATCGCTCAATCATTGCACCATAAAACAACAGTTTAAAATTCAAAGAGCAAGCAACAACAAATCGAAATGCATAGATCGCACACAAAATTGTATCATCATTTAGACATTCATTGAAATATGAAGGAAAGGACCGAGAATTATGCATGATTTGAGTCAGGGCTTTAATTGTAATTTACCTTAACTTTTGTAAACTAGAATGAAAAAAGTATTTTAAAAACATAAAACCCTGAGAATATCTAAGAAGCATACATACTCTTGTTTCTTTGCATTTCGATGACAGTACATTTCAATTTGGATTGTGACCAAATAAACGTTCCTTGGTATACACACACACAAAAAAAATGCGAATAGTAATTATTTTTTCTAAAACTGCTAAGCTTTAAACTGACAAAAACACTTCATAATTTTTTTATCACTTATATTTTTCTCGATAAAATCATTAATTGTTGAAATATTTCAGCATACATTCAGATAGATATATAATTGCATCGTGGAAAATCATTCCCTTTTCTAAACTTTTATTCATAAGCATTGATCAAGTTGTTTAATACAAATATATTTTCAAAAAATAATATGAAAAACACTTAAAAATAAATATAAAAATTATACTATAATGTGATTTAACCAAATCATTAATATACCTGTATTCCAAAGCTCATTCCATATTTTAATGTTCTATTTTTCCAATTAAAAATAATTACGATAAAGCATGAACAGGAGAGAATTATATTTTATTCTACATTAAAATCGCTATAATAACCAATCGCTATAATAACTATAATAATCGTTTTGAATAACCAATACATCTGGTTTGAGAGTTTGATTAAGAAGTATGTTCAGATAAACAAGAAAAAAAATATTTAGTAAATTTTCTAAAATAATGCGTGATGAATTTAATTTTTAGTCATAAAGGATTAGTAAAAACTAACTTTTTGTAACAAGAAGCCTTATTTGAATGCATTTTGTATTTTTTGTTTTCAATCAAAATTGTATAACATTTAATAATATCTTGATTAAGTTATGAATGAAAATATTTTTACTAATACTTTAAAATTAATTAAATGCACTTTAAAATGTGCAGATTCAACTAACTGACTTGGAAATAAAAAATTTATTTTAGCGCAATGCGGTATGATATAAATAAGATTCAGCCTGTATAATTGAATTCATTCTATACAATTGGAAACCTCATTTTTATGATATAAATAAAGAAAATCTATGCACAAGTTTTAATAAATTGAAATAGCTAGAAAAAATTTAATAATTTGTAATATGCGAATTTTTACTAAAGTGCATAAAGCCATTACCAAATTTAATATTTCTGAATGGAGAATTTCTTTTAAATTTTATTTATTCTTCGCTGCAATGCAAAATATGGCTTTAGAGAAGGTGAAAATTCAATATTTCCAACTTCAGTTATTCTTTGAATTTTTGAATGAATGTTCAACTTTTAAAACAACAAGAGAAGCAATCTACAAAAATATGTTAATAGTCTGCTTTGATGTTTTCCTGAGAAAAGTATTTGAATATTGAATAAAAAGAAATTGATTTTTCCTCTGACAGAAATAAAAATAAAAAAGAAATATTTCCATATTGAAAGGGTTTTTTTTTAAAAAAAATATTTTCAATAAGCTTCTTATTTCATTCGTCGTTTTGAATCTCGATATCATCATCATCACCAACAACAGTATAAAGCCAGAAAGAATTATTATTTGAAACAATGAAAACGGTATGAGATTTTACTTCAATTATGAATTATATTGAAAAAAAAATGCATTCAAAATTTTCTTAAAAACTTGAATAATAAAAAGAAGAAAAAAAAACATTAAATAAATACACAAAAAATTGGAAAAAAATTTGAATCAGGAAATTTTTTTGTAATTAAATATATAATTTTTGTATTTTTAAATTGATGTAAAATTTATTTTTGCGCTGTAAAAATTTCGGCAATTCCGGTGGAAAATAAACATTTTGCTAAATTTTTATTTAACTGAAATACTAATTAAAGTTTTTTTAAAAAAAAGAGCTCAAAGTTGTACACTCGCACTCTCCAAAATAAATCTCTCCCATATTTGGTAGTTCTAAACCAGATATTCTTGTTTATAGATCGCAAAAACATACACAGACAGGATGCCCACTAGCATGTCTGTCTCTTTTATTATTAGAAGAAATACAGAGATAATTACGTGTCGATGTCTTTCACATAGCGAGATTTTCAATAATATGTATAATTGTTCAAAGCAAGATTTTTTAAACGAATTACGCATGAATCTATAATAATTCATTCTATGTATGATCGCGCAAGCATTCAGATATAAAAAGTAGGTTCTCAGAAATCTGATACTCTCATGCGCTTCTTTCTTTAACTTTTTTTATTGAAGAGAACTGAGGCCTTACAGTCATTTAATAGATTTAATTTTATTCACGGAATTCGCGGAAATGCACTTTATTTTTGTGATTTCATAATTTGTCTTCATGAATTTTTATTATAGCAACTTGATATGTTGAAATGGGTAAAAATTCCAGCAAATTTTTATAAAGTACGTGCATTACTGACATTAGAGAAACCGACCTCGAAGCCCGTAATAAATATAGTTACGGCCTCGTAGATAGAACACTTTGAGTAAAACTTTATGCATTGATCTTTCATTTAAAAGTTTCTAAATGCGTATAGTTTTTAAGCGAAATGAAATAAACCTCTTCATAACAAAAATGCAAAAAAAAACCAAAAAAAAAAACCACCTTTTAAAGCTGATATTGGAAAAGAATTGTGTGGCATATATTTTTAAAAGACATGTTTTCTCAGGTTTTAAATTTTTTTTTTCATTTGATAGTCTACAATTGGTAACACCGAATGGAAGTAAACTCGATTGAATTCAAAATTCAGCCAAATACTTTAATATGTCAGATATTGACAGCAATTCTTGGAAAACTTGACATTTGTGTATGAAATTGTTTCCAAAACTAGAAGAGTTTATTAACGTTTATGAAAAGAAATCTTCCTGAAGATACAAAATCACCTACTTTCGCCTTCGATCAATTTTCCGTGAAGTAAGAAAGACCTTTGAAGTTGAGAGATGTCTCACATCTGGTAGAAAAGAACACTATCAATGCCTTTCTTTTACTTCATTAAATTATCATTCCATTTCGAAACTACACTGTAATAGAATGACATTTAACTCAAAACGGCTGCTTGATTAAGCACCACATGACCACCTAGGATTCGATATTCTTTCCTCTCAACGTCGAAACTAGTTTTGCCACCGCAGCTCCTCTCTATTTCATATTTTTCGAAATAATGTTTCTCTAAAAATTATATTTCGTAGTTCTGATATTTTTGATACTCATTATTTGGGCAGTGTTAAGATTAACACCAATATTCTTAGTCTAAAGAAACTAAATTGATAAAAAGGTTTTTTTTTTAAATCTTCTCTCCTGATTTTAATCTATGCATTAAAAGCAGAATGAAAAATATGAAAAGTCTATTTCGAACTTTCAGATAAGAGAGCAGATGAAATATCGTTTATTTCTTAATTTACAGAGCATGACGGAGGCGCGATTTATCAGGATATCTATGTCAAGCATTGCAGCATCCCACAACTATCTGTTCTTAAAGACAGAACGTATTTTCACGAAACTGATACTGTCACTTAGATTTTTTTTTAATGAAAGGAAGAAAGTAACAAAATGACTTGAGGTTAAAAAAATACAGAAATAAAGAAGGGACAGCAAACCGTTGCCTCATGCTCTAGTTTTTGAAGAAGATGGCAGAAACTAAATGACTGACCTATAACAGTAACATTTATAGTAGGTTTTGTTATTACTGATATTTACATAATGTTTTTATAGATATATAAACTTTTGAGCAATTTTCGTCCCAAAAGTAATCAGTTTTGGTAATTTAATCTTAAAAAATATAGTTTTAATAAATGTTATAAAATACCATATCGTATTTGACAAATATAACAATTAATTATAATAAATTCTAGAGTTGAAAGTCTAAATGAAATTTATTTCGTAATTTTATGTTTTAAAATAGTGTTTATCATAAATTTTGTTAATGTCATTTTGGAAAAAATAAATCATTTTGAAATCATATGATGAGAAATCGCTCGTATTTCTCAAAATATATTGAAGTGCCTCATAAACCAACGAACCAGTTCGATATAAAAAAGTAATATAAAGAGTAATTGAGAAAAATTTTATGAGATGATTGTCCATTTTATCCTTGAGATTTTTCTTTTCCATAGTTTATATTTCACAAAGATGAATGGCCGTATTTTTTATGTCATTATAAATTTAACGGTAACTATTTTGAATCCATTAGGTTGGGGCATAAAAGATAAGAATGTTTGATTTGTGAGAATTCCGAATTTCAATCATTTTTCATGTCAGGAAAAATTCTTTGTTGTATGTACCAAACCAGTATAACAATAGCACTTTTATGTTTCTTGAACAGTTATTTAATTATTAATTCAGAATTTGTTGCTTCAAAGATAAATATCGCCTAAATACTAACAAAAAAAAATACCAACATCATTTTTTTTTTATTTTTAAGCGTGTTGGTATCAATGATCAATTTTAATATTTTTCCCAAATAGAAACATTTTAAAACAAATATTTCTTTTTCTCTCTGAAGTTTAACACTGGCATATTTTCTATTATTATTTTATTTCTTTTATAAAGCTGTTGATGACGATTGGTTAGCTTTTAGCAAAATTCTCACGTCTTGGAATTTTTCCAGACGCAAAAGCATATTAAGGCATAAAAGGTTTTCTTCCATTTTAAACGAATCTATTTCTAACCGAATGGCTTCGCGATGTCCCGTACTTTTTTCCTAATAAGACGGCACAAAGCTTAGCTCGCTGTTGACCTTTCCAGTTTGCCGGACTCAAGAACGCTATCTCTCCCGTTACGTCAGTAATGATAGTCAGCCTCTGTCGCTATGGCCAATCATAGAGACGTCGATGTGATTCATATGCATTAAGCTTTCATTTGTTCCAGTCCCAATGAAATGTGGAGGAATTCAACATTGAAGAAGGTGCCATTTGGCGACAGCCGCCAAATATATCGATGGACGAGCATTTTATTGACCGAAATAAGCCAACAAAACGAGGAGTTTAAAACTGAAATAATAATTTCCTTTCAGACGACAACAAATTTCGAAAAAAAAAATCATTATCTCTGTTTTTACTTTATGTAGGAGGGAAAAGGAAGATGAACATCCCTAATTAATGTCTCCACCTGTATGAAAAAATGCTGAATTTCAACTTCTGCAGTATAGACAGTTTCTTCCCCTAATTTCCTTATTATTTGCAACTTTTTGTTGTTATCACATAAGTTTATGGTAATGAAAGTGCGATGCATGTAAATATTTTTGTAAATGTAGCTTTCAGGTACCTTGAAAAATTTCGAAAAGCTTTCTCGGAAGTATCTAATTTTGTATATAGAAACATGAGGATTTTAATCCATTGTTGGCAACGGAAAAAAAACAGGTTCTGGAAAAAAAGGTATGAAACAAAAAAAGCAGTTCACAAACACATCTATACAAAATAAAACATATTGAAATTAAAGTATTACACAAAAACAATCAAGATACCATTACCACAAATTAGCATTTTTTAAATTTTTATTCCTTGAATCCCAGTTGGGAATATGCTTCTTATGTCATAAATTTTCAACCATCTTTATTTTCTCGTATATGAAGAAGTATAGAGAAAATGTTGTAACCGTCAAAAAATTCGAGGTTCAGATTATGACGAGTTCGATAAACATATTTTTGGAAAGCATCCATCTATCTCTCTGTTCGTGACAAAGATAATTTAAAAACGCTTTGAGCTAGATGGATGAAATTTGGTATACGGTCTTACCACCAAACTTGTATATTTTTTTCAAAGTTTGAGCAAAATCTATTCAGAGGAAGTCTATCTGTCAGGCTATTCAAACGTAAGATGACATGAAAACTACAAAACGAAGAGAGATAGATGTATAAAATTGGGTACAGACATTTCACATTTATAGTGCAGGCACCTATCAAATTTTGAACTAAATCCAACAAGGAGCTAAAAGTTTATCGGTCTGTACTCTCAGAATCATATTAAACTCAAAATCGCCATGACTGAAATGTATCCAATTTGGTATGTCATTCTGCGACTGCACTTGCAGTTCTTTGTCAAATTTTTGTTTAATCGGTTTGGGAAAAAACGAGCCTAAAACACAAATTCACATTTATTATGCGAGAAAGGTGAGTGACTTTCTGCGAAGCTTGTCATTTTCCTGGTGGTCAGAGATACCGGCTTCTCTAATAATCTCTCTCTCACATCTGTACAATTAGTATTTCGACTGTCAACACTTTGCGATATGAATCCAACAGTTCATTTTCAACAACTTTCGGAAGGTTGACCAGTTCTTCTATTGCGTGAGCGACTCTATCAGTTTTTTTTACTCTTTTTTGAAAAGGAATAGTCAGGTTTTTATTTCTGTTGCTTTTTTTTATTTCAGAAGTTTGCCTGATATCTGAAAGGAAGATGGATGAATGTGGAAGGGGATAATCTGGAACCGAATTACGTTATTGTAAGCCTTACAAACATAAGTATTTGATACTTGGAACTTTGATTGGACATTAGAATTTGATATTTGTCACTTGATAAAAATTCCCCTCCTCTACCGCGGCTTTCTAAAAAATAATAAGTTATATTTTGTGCGGGACTACTGATTGTCAGTATATATTACTCTCAATTTTGAATCTCTAAAAAATGTTAAATGTGAGAGAACGTATAATTGTAGAATAATCATCAAATTCACCTTTCTGTGAAAACATCAATAAAATTGGAAAAGAGAATATAAGTTTTCGATGAAAATCTTCAAGCGTTTGAAAATGTTGAATAATCCATTTTACAACCTAGGCGGTATACTCTGCTTTTCTGCCAGTAGCCCGTAGAAATGCTAGACAATATTTGTAGTGTTTATTTCAGGTCGCTTGACTGAGAAATCAAACGTTCATTCGAAATTTCCACAAGGATACTTTAGAGACCTCACTGAGATGTGCAGTGAGTTTTCCAGTGTATTTTTCTCTCTGCAGGATTAAAAGTGAGCATCTAAGAGAAGAGAAGCACCGACAATAAATCAATCTGTTATTGTCAGCACATTTTTTAACAAGTTCGCGGGCACTTCTGATGAGCAGCAAAAGCAGGAACGAGAGGGAAGGATTTGCGCGATGCACCTTCAAAATGGAGATATTCGATAAGCAAAAAAGGGGAACAAAATGAAAACGGGGTAAACAGAGGAGAATAGAGAGGGCTTTCACGCAATGTAGAGGATATGTTTCGAGTAATAGGAAATCACTTTATTTGGGATCTGAACTATAAAAAGACTTCGGATAAGTTCAAAAATGTCTCTAAATTGAAACTGCAACAAATACTACATGTTTAGCTGTCAGCTACAAAACAGGCGAGTATATAAATTTGCTTTTCAAAACAAAAACGAAGACAAAGAAAATTTTAAATTTATTTTACACACACTTTATGAAAAGTAATGAAAAGTTTTTGGTCGCAATGTACGAACTGAAGTCAAACCGTACACAGAATTCATTATATTCAATGAGTCGCTTAACCTTTATTTTAATTAAAAGTGCGTAATAATTTATTTAAAACAATTAAACTGTTATAGAATTTGATGCATGAAAGCGCAACTCGTAAATCTGAATGCTGTGACTTTCATACCACACTGCATTGCAATAAAAAAAAGAGCACGTTTACGATCGATCGTATATGTGTTAATGCTTTATTTGTAAACCGTTTCCAATGAGTTTTAAAACTGTATTGATTTCTAAACTTAGTTTTACTTATCTCCAGTTTAAATTTTTTAAAGAAATGACAAATTAATGTCCTGAGGGGTAATACAATTGTTCTCGTATTTAAAAAAACAGTATTAAAATATTCTAATGCGTAATAAACTTCGGGCGTTTAATTTCTTCAAAGGGGGGGGGGGGCATCACGCGTTTCTGTATGCATTTCGACTTTCCATTATCGTGGTTTTCAATTATATAATTTATTAAGTTTCTACTCATGATAACTAATTTCATTAATAATGATGGCGAATAATATAACAGGCATTTATAATTGCAATAATTTTTTTAAATTTTAGTTATTTTAATTGGCTTCTTTGATAATCAAGACACTGTTATCGAAGACATTTAGCTGTCTTACATTTAATCTGGAATTTTCATAAGTAAATATTTCCTTAAGTAATAGACTTTATGGATTCGTTGTATGAAAGAACATAAAATGAGCTTTTTAGCAAAGTGACTTCCTTATTATTATTGAAAAAAGTAACTATAATAGAAGAATGAATTCTGTGTAAAAGATGATTAGAATTCAAGGAGTTCATAATTCAAAAGATAATTAATTTAATATTAAATTGAACGGGATAAAATAAAAATAGAAAAAAGAGATTTTTATTTTAGCATAAAAACTGTTTCTGAAAATTCTTTAGAAAATTTATTTCCCAAATTAATATTTTAAACTTAAATTTGAAAATGAATTCTGGTAATTCGGAAATTCTTCATGATCAGTTAGCAGCATGTAAAGATGAGAGTTCCATGCATGGATATTTTTATAATTATTCAACCTAAAAACATTTTAAAAACTTATTTTTCATATACTGAAAGTATTGCTAATGTTTGAATAGTCACAGAAAACAGTTTGATTACAACCTAACCTTTATTTTAAGAAAAACGCATGAATCATCTATTATGAGTACCAATTTTTTTTAAAAAAATTGATTGGTTTAGTTAACAGCTAAAGTGGTATGTTCGTTCGTTAATAACTAACATATGAATAATGAAATCCAAAAAAGTAAAGAACAAAAAATAATTCTGAGCTGTAAGCAATTGCTTTTGAGTTAAAGAAATACTCAAAGTTTGTTAAACGTGATGTCCCATAATGGGGTTTAAAAATACGTAAAAAAAAATGTCTTAGATAATAAATGATTTGTACACAATGCCTTAGAATAAAATAATATTTATAAAACTTTTAAAATATCAGCAATTTATTTAATAAAATTCTTAAATTGTTTTAACGTCACCATCATTTAATCTATCAATATTATGCAATTCTTTTTGTTGCCATATAGCAATTTAATTTGACAGCGGAGTTTTTCAATAGTTTTACTCTTTTTTTCAAGACGCTGCATTTATTAATTCAATGTTGTTGTAAATGACATAAAATCACGTCATGATATGGTTAAGACAAAAAAAATTCATTGCAAAATATCTCTGTTAATCATATCATAAAAGTAAAATATGTAATAATTTACAAATCAACACGTGTTTTATTTTGAAATGAAAGATGAAGAGATTATTTTTTATTTAAATTTATGATTAAAAACGAGATTTGACAGATGTTACAAAATCAATTTTAAATAAATATTTTTATTTTAAGAGTGGACAATTTTAATATAGAATAAATTTTGCTTTGTTTTTTTTAAATACTTTTTTTTTTGCTCTGATGTTATAAAATTCATAGAATTACTAATAAGAGGAAAGAAGAGTACTAGCATCAGAAAATTCCGTTCTACAATACAAATAAAGATGATGAATATTATCTCTTTTTCTAAATTAGTATGTTTTAAACCTTTGTCTGAAATTTTGTAAAAAAGATTTTTATGCAGAATTAAAAAGCATTTAAGCATTTTAAATATTTCTTTAAAAATCAAATTATTTGGAATTATTATGCTATCTGCTGCTTTATGGTTATAAAACATATTGGTTCAATGCGTTTTAATACACATAATGATGCAATGAATAGAAATATTTAATTACTGAATCTCAACTTTATAAAGCTCCCAAATTATTACATAAAATAATGAGAAAAAAATTTATCTTCATCTGTAGCCACAATGAAAATACAAATTAAAGTGTACACATTCTCAAATAGCTTGATTTTAGAAAAAACTGACATAAAATATCAAATGTGGTATTCACCTAAACCGCCAAGGCTCAGCTGGTTGTGTGACGATTTTCCTAATTTTCCTCTTTTCAAATGCAAATACAGAATCCTTTTCTTTCAAACGTATGCATTTTTTTAGCTCCTCCAGTCATAAAAGGAGATGAAACCTATTTCCTTTTGTGACATCGGATCAGAGCAGATATTTAAACATTTATCTTTATTGAATTTCACATTTTATGCGATGTAATTAGAATTTTAAATTCGATACTGTTAGAGCACATTCTTATCAGAAGATAACAAGGGCGGCCTGCATTAAAAACATTTCACTACGATAGTTCTCAGACATTATATACCACACAAAACGTTTTGGAAAAAATTAACGATTTTAAAAATGTTGGTATTTTTACTGAATTATCAGCGTATAGTGTTACATTTGATTTGTTTTGTTTTTCTATATATTTAATGCCCTGTCAAAACTTATTTGAAAAATTCCTAGATTGCTGTTTTACCGAGATATCCAAATTTAACCACTTGTGCTATAAAATAAGCCAAGGGCGCCGAAATACTTTTGTCATAAAATCGCACACGTTGACGAAAACTAAAAATGACGCTCGTGGCTCGTCGACTGAAATTATTTGCTAGAACATAATTTACAGGAGCACAGTCTTGGGTCGAAAATGGATTCATTTAGAAGACATAAATCTTGATCCGATTCCTTTAAGGTATCGGGTATTGCGCGTGGCTTCTCTGCGAGTTACAGTGAATTGTTTTGGCAATCACATCTGTAAATCTTTTGCCAGCACAAGCGTTTAATTTTATCACGGTACTTCTTTGTCTATTCCATCGACACCAGTTTTGTGCAGATGTGACAATAAATACACGATTTGCGAGTATAGAAGTGTTTTATTTGCAAAGTAACGCATTCTACAGTTTTACACAATTAACTACGCTCCATATTTAGAGTATTTGTTGAAAACCTGAGATCCAAAATATGATAATTAGTTCCCCATTACCTAACTACATCCAGCATTTTGCAGTTGAAATATTTTAAACTCTCACTCTTTAATCTTTCAAGTACGAATAAAACTATACACGTATAGCATTAAACATATAAAAAATAAAATAAATAAATTAAAAAATATATAAAAGAATAAAAATGCATAAAGTTGCCAGTGCCAACCGCCGTACATAATCAGTTTTAAAACGCGAATAATCTATTGACGATCGCTGGCATAAAAGGCAAAATTGTCAAATCGCTTAATGATGGTAACCGGAGTTAAAAGATTAAAAAAAAAAATAAACAATTCTTACGTCATCTAAAACTATTTTCTCTATATTCCATTCCGACAGTAGCAAATGATATATCAACTACATTTAATATTATAATGAATCTAAAAGCAGAAAATGTTCTGTAAGGCAGAGTAACTGTGATGTAGAATCTGTTTGCTGAGTTATAAATCAGGACAGCGGCAATAAAAGATTATCAGGCTGATCGTTGATATTTCATAATATCCTCATCTTGTTTTTGCATAAAGTGGCGCCACGCGGGAAGAGAGTTCACTGCTAAGTTCCTTCTCTGAAATAATAGTGGGATGCCAACCACTAAGGACTGACGCAAGCATTCGTGACTGAACTAGCTGAAGAGTGTCAGCCCACTTTTCTGTTGCGCCGCTACTACTCAGTTTGAAGAAATTTTGAATTTTCTGAAAATGTTTTTGGATGAATAAATCAGAGAAAGAGAGACGCGCTCTTTACCTTATTTTTTGACGAAACGGAAACATTTCAGATAAGTGATGTTTCATTTCTGAAATTGGTAGAAAGTTTAAATATAGCCGTCCTGTGACGTCCGCTCATGAGCATCATCATTGCAGGTTTGTACGAAAGCACCACAAATGAGGACTTAACACTCATGAACATGAGTTTTATTAACATTACGAAGAACAGTGTGAGATACAAACGTTACAGGAAATATCAAGAGTTGTCCCCAACGTGTTGTAAAGCATTCTACTGCGTAATCGTATGGAAAAAAGGACACTACTTCTCTAAATTTCCTCGATTGTCGAGGTCAGGCTTGCGGGGGAGAAAGCGCAATATAAGGAAAAATATATATTCCAGTTTTAAGAGTATTTTATTTTTATTTATAAGAAATGGATCTAAGCATGATCAATTCTTTTACACTTTCTGTCTTCGAATATAAAACCAAAATATTCTCATTAAATGAATCTAAACTACAATAAGTGACTAGAAGTTAGGTTTTCGTTACAGAAGAGGGACATGAAGAGGGTGGTGATTAATCGTCACAATCATAATTCGCAAGTAATTCTTGCACGTTACTAGTTTAGTTTCCGTGATGCTTTCCTGTCGACGGCCTTGGTCAAGTACAGTTCTTATAACATATTAACTGATCACAAGTTTCTTATCTACGGAGGTCCTCCAGCGAATACTCCTTTTATTACAGTTAAATTGATTTTAATTTGCATTTTCGGTTTGTTTTGAAATCAACTGAACAAGAACGGGAACTGTCATGAGGATACTAAAATTGTTCAAGTGAAATATGATTCATAGACCAAAGAATGAAATTAATAATTTAATTGAAATCAAAATCTATACGGAAATGAGACTGAAATACGTCCTTTTTTGGAAAATAAATTAATTTCCAAAATGTTTTCTCATTCAATGTAAAGATTTTTCAAAACAAGACATTTCAAACACACGTTTATTCTGGCAACTGCGAAAATCTTCCAGTAACGAAATCGCCGCTTAAGGTCGTTATGAAAAAGCATCCCCGGCCGTCATCAAAATAGCATCTTCTTCCATGCAGGAGAAAGCATTCTTGTTTTGGAATATGCCAACACATCTTCTTAATAGTCGTACACAAAGAATTTCGCACAATATTTTGTTAAGAATCATCGCATCGTCACACCATCGAACGGGGGGTCAAGTAGTTTCAGGACAAGGCGGACTTATGAAAGAAAACCAATCTAGGAGGAGCCCCGCTAAAATCGAAGTGGTTGAAAAAAATTTTTGAAACAATTTCAATCGAAATCTCGAAAAATGTCTCCAATAATCCAAGTAAAATCGAATGTGCCTCAAACAATGGTTTGGTATGTGTTACGGAGTGATAGCGTGCGTTGACCGACATGTTGAATTCCTTGAAATATTCTATCATGAGTACGATAGAAATCAAAATACCGCATTAATAATTGTAGTTTCGTGGTGCATTTGATTTATCAAAATAAATGAATTGCAATGTCTATTGGAATACGTTATTTTGTTCCATTCAGTTTATATCATCTTGTACATACCATTGAATAACAGTCGTGTTTGTGCCTTTGTTACGCGTTCATTATTATGTTCAGGATTAAACGACCTCTCGTCGATCAGATACGAAACTTGGAAGAGGAGAGCGCTAGACCATATGTTTATCCTCGTCCTTATATCATAGATGAAAATAAAGATTTCCATCACAAAACACCCATTGTGCTACTTCAAAACAATATGTAAATTTAACTAAACAATTCACAAAAATTTTACATAAAAAATTAAATTTAGACATCTCTTTATTATTGTCTCTAAGCCAAAAAAAAAAATACCATCTGGATATGTTAATTTTTCTTCAAAATATATTATATTATACTTCTTATATTTCTCTTTCTTAGCCTTTCAAGTGCGGGATCATTTCCAAAGTTGAGAAATCAAAAATACCTCGTCGATCAGGAGTCACGCCATATGAGGACCGTCACGAAACGTCGTCCGGCATCCTATTAGATAATCTGATTTTCGGCCGGACACAAAGCAAAATAAATGTCATTGTCAGGCGGATGAATGGATTCCGGTCCACTAAGTGTGCTCGAAAGGGAAGCAAAAAGAAGTCGGGGTTTGGACCCGATGTAGAGGTAAACAGAGAATTAGCACAATTACGATGCGTGATTCGAGTGGCTCTGGCGGTATGTGTACTGGATAGTTTCGCGGAAATCATTAATGAAATATAAAGAAGTCAAAATAAGTTCGGAACAGAGAAAATGAAGGGCTCCTTCCAAGATCAATTTTCATGATAATGACATAAAATATTGGTAAGCATTAGGCTGCGCTATTCAAAAAGTTATTCTCAAAAGTAAATGTTAAATTAAAATCAATGATTTATTTTCAATTTCTGTTTGCACAGAATATTTTATGACTTATATGCAAACTAAAAAGAGATCTTCAACTGTACTATTAATTGTTACAGCATGCATCATATTCAATAATCTTCAATAGAATTGGTGATATTTGTGATACATTCAGGAACTACCAATTATTATCGCTTTAGTCATTTCAATTTAACACCTTTTAAACAAGTTGATTAAAAAAGAATACCCCAAACGCGAAGGACTATACAAAGAGAAGGAACATTACAGTATCTATTCGGTATCGAAACTCATCTCACACTATTTGCAGCTCATTTAGTGCTATGTTATACAGAATGCTCCAGTTTATAATTTGTACGATTTGAACAGTAATGGATTTTCCACTTTTGGTTAATTTCAAGTTCGCTTTCACAGCCCATGCATGAATACTTATTGAACATTGTCTTCAAGCACAGAAATGATTTATATGAAACATTACTTTTAGAATGGCACACTTTTCGTTAAATTGAAGAAATCAGTGTTCGCCTTTCTGGATGTTCGCCTTTCTGGATTGCCATTCTACTGAAGGAAACAACTCGAATAGTTTTAATGAATTTGAATTTTATGCTTGAAATCGTTACGCAACCGTTTTATCTAAGTTACAAATGACAATTTTAATTCGTCAATAAAACTCCATTCGAAACATCATTCGAATTCCATTTAACCCCATTCGACTTAGTAAAACAAGTTTAATAAAACTTTATTCGCCTATAAACATTTATATACCATTTCGCGAATCAGTAAATTAAATCTGTTTCACTTACAAAACTTTTATAAAAAAAAAATGTTATCCGAAGGGTTAAATGAAATGAATTGCGAAGTACGTTCGACTGTGCTATCGCCACTTTTCTCAATAACCACCAGCAAACTGCCATGGTTCTATGATCCGACTGACATTTCTCGCAAAACAAAAGAAACTTCCTGCTCTCGCTCTGAATTTGGTTACGGCGATATATCAGTTTGAAACCGGGACATCTTTCTGTAATTGCCATTCCGCATCGCAAGAATTATTTTCAATAAATTTTAAGATATTTTAAAGTGATAAAAATTATCTTAATAAAATTGTAGGAAGTTTTTATTTCATTTAGTTAAACTTTTTAGATTTGGAAGTGAATTTAGATTTATCAATGTCCGTTCATAAAATTACATCGAAGAGCATCATGCATCCTTCTAATTGCGAAACAGTCAGAAAACAAGTACAAATAAAATCTGAAGTTAAAAATTTCAACTTCCCACCAATCTCCCTGCACAACATCCACAAATTCACTTTCCCTACATGAAGTATCATAGGTGGGAATGGTCTTTCTCACGTATTCTCTATTCACTGTGATATCCCCCCCCCCACACACAATGTTGTGGATTCTGGACAAGAAAGCAAAATTTTTGTATGCTATTGGCGAATAATAGTTACGAAATATTGATCTTTGACATAAATCTAACAATTATACCCAATTTATTATAATCTGGCTGATTTTTGGAGATCATTATTTGGTTATTAATCGGTTAGAAAACTAATACTTGAAAATCAAATTTGTATTTTGGACGCCTATTTTCCGATTGATTGAAACTTAAATTTGGCACAGAACTTCAACTGTAACAACAAGATCACACACCAAATTTCATTTAGGACATTAAATTTTGAGGTATTGCGTTTACATGTTTGCGAAAATATATTGACCGATAGAAGGTAAACCTTTGAAGGATTTAGTTTAACATTTCATAAGAATCTACATTTTATATTTTAAACTTGCGTACAAATTTTTTTTCATTTAGTTCTTTATATCTTGTAATTATCGTGTTCAAATGTACTCGGGTAGCCATTCATGCAGATTTCCTTTGAACGGATTTTTTTTTCAAAATCGGAAATGAATCTACAAATGTGGTGCTCTATCTATATACCAAATTTCATTCATATAGCTGAAAGCGGTTTTGAGTTATCATTTTCATAGACAGAAAAATTTCTTTTCTTTTACTTTTTTTATATAAGGGGAAGAAAAAAGAACTGTTTGAATTTACTTCAAAGATTCAAGTTTATTTCTGGATTGCCAATTAAATCAAAACTGTCTAAATGTCTCATTTGGATTGAAAAAGAGATTATTGTTTACGCATGTACAGAAAGACCTAACTTTCATATTTTCTTCATATTATAACAGACGCTGGTATTACAGGTAACAAAAATTTTTCAAAATTATTATAGATTATAAAAAGAATTCAAGAAATTTAAATTTTTAAATTTATTATGCATTTATAGCATTGCATTGTAAAAAAGATTTACAGAAATTCTCGGAACTTTTAAGATTTTCATGTTTTATTCATCTAAATTTTCACGTATTTTTAAAAATCAATTCAGAATATATCTTCAAATTTCAATATTTCATATGACCTTTGAGAAAAGGAATCAAATTTAAAATGTCTCTGCTTCGGATTACATCAAAATGAGAGTGAAATGTTCGAATTCGGATGAGCGCGAATTTGAGAATCTACGTTCTTACAATTCTCTAGTTCTGAAAAAGAAGCTGTACTCTTTCCAGAATCATGATAATAAAGTAATTTAATCTAGATCAAAACTCTTTTTCGCATTTCAAACTGCTAGACGACAAGAAATTTTTCCTTATTTAATATTTAGAGCTGTCAGTTTAAAATGGAATTTCTTCATTCTGTCCAGATTCACAAAAAAAGTTTTCATTTATAGCTAAATACATTTTAACTTACAAATAAACGGTGCAACTAACTGTATTAGGAAATATTTTTCATAATTAATGACGGAATGATGGGCTGAAATGTGTTTCTTAAATTCATAGTTTTCTTTATTGAGGCTTTTCTTATCTCATTTTTCCCGAGGCGGCCTCTTCTGAAAAAGTTTACTCCCGTTTTTATTTTGTTGTAACGCTGAAAAAGATTGAAATAAAATACCCCTGGGCAATCTGGAAATTGGCTGAGGATATTTATAAAAAAGAACACGGAATAGAAAGAAAAAAAGAAGAATTTGAACACGCGCTGAATTTTAATCAATAAGAACTTTTCAAAAGTCAGTGGCTTCACGCAGACTTTTTATTTAGAATTTTAAATAATTTTTTTACGAAATCTTCGATTTTTTGTGTACAATCTTCAACTGTAAATATAATACGAAAAAGGAGGAAAGGAAAAAGCACAACCGCAGAAGAACATCATTCTTGTTCCATTATAATATATTTCTTAAAATCAAAAGACTCGTTATGTTCATTGATTTAACATTTTTCCCCTCATGGTTCCTAAAATAATATTTGAGAAACCTAATTCATATTTGAGTCAACTTATTAAAGGAAAGGAACCAATATTTTCAAAATTATTATTATTATTATTATTTGCAGAAAACCTATCTATCTAAAGACAGATAAATTCCTAATCTATCCTGAAGATAGATAAATATGTCGTTTAAACCAGTAAAAATGTATGTTCACTGCAAAATAGGCTGTAAATTTTAACTGTTGGCAGCAAACACTTTCAGCTCAGATTTACAAAAGAATTTTTAATATTAATTTTATGGCAACTGTTCCTTTGCATCGCATTCCGGGAAAAATATTTATTATTATCATCTACTGACTGTAAATGTTTTTGCCATTCCTTATATGGAATTTAGTAAAATGGCGTGTTCTATGAACAAAGAGTAGGAAGGCGAAAATAAATTGAACAAGGTTTGTTTCATGATCTAGTGATACACAATGAGCAGTCCAACCTATGATCAGTAGTAAATAGTAAGGTAATAATAGATCTTTCACAGATTTTCTTGGTCGTCAATGCTTCTTGGTCGTCAAAGTGTTACAAAAAAAAAAAAAAAAAAACATAATGGTACTAAGTCTTGAAACCGGGCCTGTTCCATCTCTCAGTATTATCATTTGGTTTTTCCCAGAAAAGGACCACTGCGTGTCAAATCTGCTGTCAACATTATAGACTTTAGCATCGGATTTATTCTGTCTTGGAAATTATGAACCCACAACAAAAAATTTCACTCGAAATGAATGAGCTTAGGAAAACTTGATTTACATTTAGGTTTCTGTAGAGGAGCTTTGAAACCGTATTATCTGCTGATCTGTCATTTCTCAGCATGTATACTGGACTGAATAGTTTAATCTTTCCTTTTTATTTTCGCAAAACCTCTTCATTATATTCCTTCACTGTAAAGCATCATTTTAAATGTATTAAACATTAACCTCATTTGAAGTTTTCTTTTATTTTCAATACGTATACTGCAAAAGTAAACATGTCTGGGACACGTAAAAAAGTTTCTTTTCCAATAATCTACATAAAATATATCAAGAGAAAATCTTACATTTTTAAAAGGAAATTTTTAAAAATTTGCATTTAAAAATGAATTTGCATTAAAAATTGTATTTTAAAAATTGCATTTTAAAATGAATGTGCATTAAAAATTGTATTTTAAAAATTGCATTTTAAAATTAATGTGCATTAAAAATTGTATTTTAAAATTAATTTGTATTAAAAATCGCATTTTTAAAATGTTGCTTTCCTAATAATTATAGCAGAAAATTTTTTTGTGTATGTGTATGTGTTTCCTGTAATATTTAGAGTTGGCAATTTATTCCTTTTCAGAAGTTCGCGATTCTTCTATTCTAAGATTGATCGAAACGCAAACGAACAACCAATAGTCAAAAGCCTGCTGGGCATATTTTTCCTCTGATTAAAAAAATCTACTTTTCCCTTTTTAAAGCTAGACAAAATTGAAATTTTATTTAAATTGCTTTTCTTGTTTTATCCGAATGAAATATTACGAACAAATTACCTGGGTTGAAACTTCAATAATAAATGGGGAAAAATTGCTACAAAAATGAAAAAAAAAATCAAATATATATTCAGCCTAAATTACTGAAATTTTACTTAAATATTTAAAAAACAGGACCTGTGATGGACCCATGTGTTCTACATCCTGAGAAATATCGTCTACCCAATTGTGAAATCGAAATTAAAATTGAATAAACTCGAACTCCCACTAATCATTTGATCAATTCATTATATTAGGTAGTATAATCGATCATAAAATTAAAATCAGTGAGAGCATTTCAAAAATTGAAATCCATCTATAATGAAGAGTGTTTTAAGTTCATGATAATCTTGTATTTAAAAAAAAACAAAAAAAAAAACGAAGAGCAATTATCTTTCCAAAAAAAACAAAACAAAAAAAAAAAAAAAAAAAAAAGAAAAAGAAAAAGAAAAGAAAGAAAGAAAACTTTGGATTTGTAATGAAACTTCCTTGAATGGAATATTACGATTATAGATTACGCATCGCTTTCTAAAAGAAAGTCAAAACAAAAGGTATGATCATTAAATAATTCAAACATCAAAGAATCAAATTTTGAGGAGTTTAATTTTTCCTTCCAAACTGGCAATACCATTACTGGCTCGGTCATTTTTTTGCCGTTCTTCAATAAAAAACTTTCAAGTTCCTTTATTCTATAAAATAATGTGTGTAATAAATAAATACCGCTGTAAATTGTAACGCATTTTCTTTGTTTATATCCCGTTGATTCTCAAAATAACTTAAAGATCGCTGGGCTACAAATAAACCAGCGGTTATTTTAGAATATATCTTTACATAAAATTTCTCTTTATTACAATCTTTCGCTGAATAATTAATGAACGTGCAAAACACATGCAACTAATAATACAGAGATAGATTGGGGAAAAGTTTATAAAAAGAATTTTATCTTGAAATAAATCTAATATTCTATAATCCAGTAATAATAATCCAGAATAAATCCAGTATTCTATTTATAAAATACTAAAAATTGTTACTGAAAGTTGAAAGATTCGTTATGTGCAAATAAAAAGTAAGCGCATTTCATTGATCGGTAGTTTATTTCCTTATTTAATTGATCGAAGAACAAAAAATTTTTATAATTATTTCAAAATTAAAATGAAATGCACAATTGCTGAAGAAAATACAAAAAGCTGAAATCTTCTATCTCATGAGTCACGTGGGCTCACTTTTCAGAATTATCGTCAAATGCAATAAATATAATGAAAAGATAGTAACTAATATTAATTCAATAAATACTTCTCTTTTTAACTAAGTAACAGAATACAGAAAAAAATGAATTATAACAAAAAGGAAATGTATTTCGGTGAATTAAATATTCTTTTATTTTGCATGTCTTTTAAAAAGACAAGTTTTAAAAACTTCATGCACAGTTTAATTGAAGAAAGGAAGGAATCATCGCCATTCTGTTGAATCATTTCTCGTCTGAATATGGACTCGCATTTGGCTGCAGAAATGCATTCCTCTGGAAAGGGCAGCAATAATGAGTTTCAGTTATTGTCTTATTTAATTACTTTCAAGTGTGTCACACAAACGCATTACTAGATACGTTTTTTCAGAGAATAAATTGGAGTGAGAATTTGGAACAGAAAAGAGACTGAAACATTCGATTTTAATACAAGATGCTTTATTTTGATTAGAGACAGAAATAGCCTGGAATTGTTAATCAAAGGTAAGATAATAAGTTAATTAAATTTCCTTTATGCAGGCTCCTTTAAAACCTTGTTCATACTTGTAAAGATGTCATTCTCTAATTTGGTTTTCACTCAATTCTTGTTATACTACATTTGTGAAACGTCCTGCAGTTATGTGTTTTTGATGGCAATACAATATTTTAAATTTACAGAATTTAGTTAGTAGTTAATCCATTCATTGTAATTAAATTTTGAGTAGAAGCATTTGACAGTGAATTTAAGAAAATGATTTAGATTCCATAATATCTCAAGGTGCGTAGACTATTTTATCTTCAAAATGAAGCATTTTATAAATACTTTTAGCGCTTTTAGAAAAAAAGTAAGAACTGACCTAAACCTAACATTTTTTTAAATTATAGAACTAAGAGTTCAATGAAATAAATTAAATTACGTATTAACTGAAAATGTGTCAAAATTTATAAGAATATAAATATAAAATACTAGAGGAAACACGGGATATTTTCCACCAGCATTAAAATGAAGTTATTTTAAAGGTTTTTTATTGAAAATTTCGTTTGAAAAATTTTATTAAAAATTTAATTGCGCATCTTGAATTATTTAAATACATTGCAGTTAGGAGTATAAAGGAGGTTTGGAGGATGTTATATTGCTATTTCATTAACATTACAATTCCTCGAAAAAGGGACTAAGAACATGAGTAAACAAATCTAAAATATAAAAATCATGCTAATTTTATCAAATATGTAAATCAAAATTTTCCAAGCACTTTCAATTTTTTCATTAATAACTTTTCCCAACTAATTAGTTTTGTTAATAGTGAACAGTTTCTGGCTTGTCGAATAAGTAAGTGAATTAGCTTTATATTCAAATTCAACTCTTTCCTTTTCCAAGAGAAATTTCTTTTCTCTAAAGCTTTTACTTTTTATTTATTTCGCCATCTGTTTCCACGAAAATAGGGGATATTTTGAGTGGGCTGATATTTCTAAAATTCTTGTTTACTGCGTGTATTCTACCTTCTATGGTAATTCCTCATATGCTGTAAAACAAGAAATTTTTCATTCAAATTTCCCACTTCAATATTTTAATCAGTGCTGAATTTTCTTGCAATAGATACTTGTCCACGAAATAGTTTTGAAAATAAATGTCAAAAGCTCTTCACATTTTTTTTAATTCATGATCTTCAAATAAAAATTTTAAAAAAACCTTCATCCAATCTCATTTTCTTGAAATGAAAATGATCGAAGTTGATTTGACTACGAAATCTATTAAGTGCCTGAGAATAGCATCTTCAGACTGTCTCTTTTATCGTTTCTGATGAAAGCACAACACAGAACAAGACTCTTTTAAAACTTAATTGTTCTCTGGCGAAGCAACATTTCTTACCGATGAAATATTCGCTGCATTCACTATGCATTCCAACAGCTTTAGGACAAACTACTGAAATTCATATTTGAAAAGTATATAATGTTATCAGATATTGCTTTTGCGGAATGCTGATTTTTTCAATCATTTGTCCCTCTTTATCAATTTCAGAACAGGATTCAAAACAGAAATAGAAAACTGCTTGCATTAGCAACTTACGCTGATGAAATAATTTCAACTGAGAAATTTTCTGTCAAAAGTTTAAAAATCAAAACAGCTGTTTTATCCATTTACATATGTAATATGCATAAAAAAGAAGAAATGGCTTAATACGCTCTGATATCAATATATGTGAAACCAGCTGAAAATGTCTCATCACTACATTATTGCATACTCTCTAAGAAAGGCATTATCATCCTTTCCCCTGGCTTAAAAATTGAAGAACATAAGCGAAGCAGTGAAAACCACGAGTGCACAGGTTTTTATTTTCCGTTCTAGTACAGAAAAGAAAAAAGAAGGGGAAAAACCCGATTAAGTTGCAAAACTTTTTAGGTGTCTCATTGAATACAAAGAGAAGGTGACAAACAATTTTGGAGCTATAACTATATACATAAATGAAATAACATACAAAATTTTATTTATCTAAGTTGTTGTGTTTTTACCCCCCCCCCCCCTTTTTTTTTGGTGTTTGCAGGCAAGCGAATATATATGCCGACAAATGGTCAACTCGTCAACTGATTTAATACAAAATTTTGATATGGATCTATACATTAGATGCTAACACTATGTGCCACATTTTAGCGATGTAAAACTTTGGTTTTTGCAGTTACCCTATTCACCTCCATTCGGAAAAACAAAGAAAACTTCAAAGAAATTTGGAAGAAATCTACTAACTTGGTATTTAGAAACTCCAGCTTAAGACATCTTTCAAGTTATCGTGTTGACAGGTAGACATAATACCAAAAATGTGTTATTCGGAGGTTTGAATCATGGCTGTAAGACAAAATTTTGAATTCGAACTTTTTGGATATTACAGTTCTGACTCTGAATAGTTCATATGCGAAAAAGTAAAAAAAAAAGAAAAGAAACTTTATTGGCATTCATTCATTTATGTTGTCTTTTTGCAAGAGTAACAAATGAATTAGAAGTCATTTTTGAGGTCATCATGAACATTTTGATTTAATTTATTTCCTAAAGCCTTGAATCATTTAGTGTGTTCACTTATGGAAGTCGACAATGAATCGAATGCACATTCCCCGCATACTATTAATAAGTTATAAAGTTTCGAAGAAAAATTAATTAAAAAATAAAAATACTTAAATAATTTATTAATAAAGAAGAATTAAATGACGTTGAAACATAACAAACAAATGCTCTACACGTAAATAATCATATGTAGAAAAACAAGGACGAGGTCGAGTTGCTGTTTAAAACATAACATGAATACATAAAATTATTTCTGAAAAGATCGGATTTTCCCTCATCTAAGCGAGCTAAAGGAGGTGAAAGGAAGAGTTGAGTAAATAAAAAGGATGCATTTCCCATATTCGATTAGTATATCCCTAAACAGAGATGAAACCTTTTTCACTGATTTCCGGATTCATAAAATCAATGAAACAAAAAGAGATCCGATACAAAAGAAAATAAAGCCTACAATCGGCAGATCTACCGGGATAAAATGATTTTTTTTCAATCGGAAAAAAATATAAACATCTGGTTTTTTAAAATATAAAAAAATTTTAATGCCTTCATATTATTTTTAAGGATTTTTAATAATGCTATGTAAACTAATAATTATAATAATAAATTATGATAGCGTACATAATAATTAATTCATAACAATCATAAAATATTAAAAATCCAAATATAAAATATGGGAAAAATAACAAAAAAGTTTTTTAAAACCATGTTTTCATTTTCTGTACTAAAAAATAGAAAAGAATGGCATCAAAAATATGGATTTCAAGGCAAAATGTAGCAACGTAAGACGCAGGCATTTTCAACAAATATTTCTGTTGAAACTTCAATTATACAGCTTCACTTATATAATTTTTTTGAATTCCCTTATTTATTTAAGAAAAATTATTTTTTTATTTATTTAATATATGAAAAAATATTTTTGGAACCCTTTTATTATGGTTAGTCAAATTCATAAATATGCAAAGGAATCAGAAAAATGCATTTTAATTTAGAATGAACTGATTAAGGATAAATAGCAATTTATATTGCAATTAAGATGTGATATTTCTAGGTAAAAAATATATAAATTCAGAATTAAATAATCAGAACTTTTTAAAAGGTGTAATAATTACAATTTTTGTAAAAATAATTCATACGCAGGTGGTCATAATTTTTGGAAAATCTCCTTTCTTTCATTCACCAGATAATCTATGTTCTTCCTCCATCAATTATTTCTAACTGGATAAGTTAAAATTGAGTTTATATTACATATTTATATATTTTAGGAAGTAATACTTCAGAATAAAAGTGTTGATTTATGGAAACCGAGTTTAAAAATATCTTCAAAGTCTACTAACTTTTCTCAAAATATCAACAAAGAAAGAAAAATGTTCAAATTATTTTCATTAAGTATTAAACATTTACAACTTTTTTCGTTTGAAAATCTATTTTAATCCTTTTTACGATGTCAAGAATACATGCAACACACAATTTTATTCAACAGACTAAAAATTTATTGCCGAAATATTTCAGTTAGCTCGAAATGAAACACGTAAGCAGTAGTTATCAGAGAAGACTCAATTACCGGTCAGAAATGAGGCGAATTTCTACTTTAAATAATCTAAACAAATTGAACAGAAATTATAAAAAAATTTTATGCTTAAAACTTCCACTTTTTACTTTCTCGTATACGAAGTGTACCGTAACGACCAGCGCCATCTATCTGAATTACCAAGAAGAGTTCAACTCCCTGTTTTGGTTTGAAGAGAGACAATTAGACAATTAGTAGACTGAAGATATTTTTAAACTCGATTTCCTCAAAGCAACACTTTTATTCTGAATATCGTGAAAAACGAAAAATGACAGACGGATCCGAAATGATGATTCTAAAATTGATATCAACTGAATTATAATATTTAAAGTTTTTAAATGAGCGTTTGTGATGTGTGCAATAATAATACATTAATGTTTCACACTAAAAAATATTTGAACTTCAATTCCCACTCTTGGATAAAATATTGGGCTCTTTCTGACTATTCAAGCAAAACGTCGACTTTCAGCTGGAACTTAAAGGTATAAAATAAGAGGTAAAAATTTTAGCAACAAAATGTCTTCCAAATAAGTTTTGAAATTTCATGCTGTTTTATTATGTTTCCATAAACTGCGAATTTTGATTATATAAATAATCTAAATTCCTTTGAAAGGAATGAGTTCCATTTTTGTGCAACTTGGACAGTAACGCAATAATAATAATAATAACAGTAAATAACAACAGTAAATAGTAACGAAAGAGATGATTCAAGTCTTACATTGTATAGCTATTATAGGTTAGCAAAAAAAAGCTTTAAATGCAATTTTGTAATACTGATAAAGTATTTTTTAAAATAAAATGTTAAATTAAAATGTATTTAAGACATACATTGATACACTAAAAATAAAATTAAAGACATACTCTCCCTATCGAGAAATGATTTTGGCAATTTTGAGCTATTCAGCCGGGATTTGTAAAAGCTATATGAGTGTCCGTTTTCCATCTGTCATCTGACCTGCAGTCCTCTCACTTTCATCCAGTAACTGAAGGGTCATCGATCAAGCGGCGTGAGCCAGACATCGAACTTATCGACTCGATCTTCGGCATTATCGATCGGCTTTTCGATGAACCGATAATTGTGTTCAGAAACTGGAGCGCTCTTCCCTCGAAGATGAATCAGCCCCTCTCAAGCAAGGGGGCCCAAAGAAAATTCGACGAACAAAAATTACTCACACGTCGAAACTCGATTTGAATTTTCCTCTTTTTACACCGCTAAAACTATATAACCGAATTGTCAGGTCCTGAAACGTATACAAATATTGTTTGTAAAAACAAACACTTTTTTTATATGATAAATCGAATTCATTCTATAAAAAACAAGTTTCCTCCATACAATATAAATAACCGTTTTGCAATAATACCAGTTAATTATATATTTCATTATTAGCTTTTGGAGACTTGAAATCAAATATATAAAATAATTAAATACACCTACCTTTTCATTTAATAGGAATGGCAATACCAAAAATAATCCTTTCTAAACATAGAAACTTAGAATTTATTAAAAACTAGTTATTAACTTAATTTAAAAAAATCATTTTAGAAAATTGAAAATAATTTGAACAAAATTTGAAAATAATTTATTAAGTAGTTAAAATTCCTATTAATATAAATTTTTTTGTGAAAAGTATTTTGTCGTGAATTATTCATAAAGGAAGTTTCCCAAATGCATAAATTAATTGCAATAACCAACAATTTAGAACATGCATAAAGATCCATGTAGAAATTCACACCTCCATACATATCTGTGATAAATAATGTTTATTAATCAAATACTATTACTTTAAATAAGCTCTCGCCTGTCCATTCATATTTAATTAAATCCTGTTATTTATATTTTTGCCGAAAATAGATGGTTTCGGCAATATTAAAATCTTCGCACAGATGTCGGTGCAACGGGAACTTCCTTCCGGACAAGTTAGGAATCGGAAGTTACGAACTAAGCTTTAATAAGAGCTTGTAACGGATGAACGCAGAGACGGACGTTCATTGCTTTCTCCTACACGAGAAAATATTGTAATCGACAAAAAATTCGAACTTGAGATTTTTGACGAATCTCTACGTTTCAGACCTACCTGAGTTTGAAAAAACTACGTTTGTCTCTTTGATCCTCCGTCTGTTTGTGACAAAGATAACTGAAAACACATTGAACTAGACGGTTGAAATTTGGTGCATATTTACTCTAAATTTGTAGCTTCTTATCAAATTTCGAGCGAAGTTCGTTCAGAGGAAGTTTGTTTGTCCAGAAGTCGAATATAAATTAACCCGATAACTACAAAGCGAAGTGATTTATATGGATAAAATTCGATACACGGGATAAACGTCCACTTACGAAATTTGGAGCCAACTAATACAACGGATTGAATATCTGTCGGTTTTTATTTCCAGAAGCATGTAAATACGATTTCTCAAAAAACGTGGTGGCTTTAATACGGCAAATTTGATATGTGAGTTTGTGACTACGAGTATAGTTCTATGTCAATTTTATTTGTTTCAATCAATTGGAAAAAATGCGTCTAGAACACTAATTTGATTTTCAGATTACCCGCATACTAGGGATTCATCACAAAAAATTCGCCAAGGATCATAAGATGGATTCAGTAAAAATGTTAAATTCGCGCCAAAGATTAATATTTCTCAACTATTGTAAAAAAGACATTCTTTGCCATACCCAAGGTCTATGTTATTTCGGGGCTTGGGGATATCACCTTTGTTAGAGAATATGTGAGAAAATTTTGAAAAGGCCCTTTCTACAATTGTTTAAGATTTAATAGTATTATTTTTTCCTATTTTTCCTTCACCCGAGATATATTATTATTCCAATCTTCTGCAATTATTAGCAAAAGACCAATGTATATTTATTTTTAATCTATCTTCTATCTATAATTTTTTTTTTAAATTTTTTAATTGAAACACATTTCTGGATATTTCTAAAGTGGACTAAATACTCGAAAATTTTGTCGAACATTTTTCAAAGAATACTGTTACTACTTCAAAACACTACGTTTCCTAAAAGTATTTGCCTCTTTTCAGCTGAAATGCCCTTGTTATTACTAATATAGTGCATAACTATTAGAATAGAGGAAATTTGAAAGAATAATGTTTCTAGTCACCTTGAAAAGCACAATTTTCTATTCTAACAGTTAACAATTATATTGTAACAGTTAACAGATCAATATATATTTCATTCCCTGAACGATTAAATCACATCTTATTTAAATACATCATATTAATGAATGCTAAATCTTAATTGCACTAAATCTTAATAAAGTGTTTGCACGAGAATTTAAACTTTTTCAAATGCAGAATTTCAAAGTGAAATTAATTCTGAAATTGAACACTCGATTTATTTACAACCATTTCTTTCCATTGAAAGTGAAATTAATACTGAGTCAGTTTTACTTTGTTTTTATTTTTACTATTAAGAAGAATATTTAACGAATTGAACTGAAGAGGGAAAAAAATAGTTTCTGAAGAGCAAATGCATGTTAGACTGAAGGAAAATAAGCTTTGTGCGTTTAATTACTTCGATACTTACAGAAAGGGGGCAACGTGTTGCTCTCGTTTCTTAAATCCATTTCTTGGATTTAAGTTCTTGTTGAATAGAGCAGTAAAGAAAATGGAGATACACACTGGGACAATCTTATTCGAAGTGTCAAATTTTTTAACGAATGTTTCAGACGGTTTAAAGGAAATGAAATTTATTCTTTACAATGGGAGATGGAATTTAAATAATTTATTTAGATCTCAGATTGTTCATAAAAACAAAATAACAATTTTCTCAGAAATGCAATTTCGTAAATTTCCAGTTGACTAATCTATTTTAATTACATATATCAATTTTGAAGAAATCTTGTTATGATTTCTGAGATATTGTATAAAAGGTGCACTATAATGATAGAAACTCTCGCTGTGACATTTATCAGATAGGGACTTACATCTAATTTTTGATGGAGTAAGCATGATTATCAAAAAAATATTTAAAAAAAATGATAAAATAAAAAAATGTTAATGAAATAATTATCTATACCAACAAATATTTCCTTCAAACTCTATATTCACAAATTAAATTAAGTAATAATGAAAATTATGAAGGAATTTTGAATATTAAAAGAAAGTAGTCAACGAAATTATTTATGGATTTATTCTTTATTAAAGAATTGTTTGGCAAAGCTTTCATTGTTTTTAGAACCAAAAATATTTAAAACGAGGTAAGAATTAACAAAATATTTTATTGCATTATATTATATACATTATTTGAATGGTGGCTGATGATAAATTTTTGTTAAAAAATAGAGCGTCTAAGTACGATATGTTCTTTTGAAATGAATGACTTTCGAAAGTGCACATATGTTAAAGGGCATACATTATTTTATGTATATACATTTTCCTTTAAGGAAAAGATTTCAATAAAAAGTTCTAATGAAAGGCTTTTTCTTTATTGGCATCAGAAAAATAATTACGATTTCAGAAAATTTACTATTTATCTTTTAATGAGATGTTATTTTTGAACTTCGTAAGATTCAGTAAGCAATAAAGTTTCTTTCAAATTCATGCTCTTATTTTACTCACATATATTAATGCCATGTGTGTTTGTCACAATAAATTTCTGCTAAAATGAAAGTAACGATATTGAAATTAATTTGAGGTGCTTAAATTGTTACGGGCACTGTAAATAAATTAAAATGTAATAGATTTAAGTTCCATAAATTTAACCAAATTTGCGTGTGTTGTAGTAGTAATTAAAGTAAAATTAATCTTCTTTTTTTTAAAAAAATTAAGACAATCTGAACTGTAGAAATTCAACAAAATCTCGAGGTTGAATTATTTTAGAAATTTTAGTTTTTCCCCATATGTCGGATGTGTGTGCGTGTCAACAAAAAAAGAAAAACTAATAAACTGTCCAAAACTGTCTTTAAGATTGTAGAAAAATCAATTATTTATTTAATGAAATGTGCTGACTCCAAAGCCTTTAAATTTCGAAGCCATTCGATTCACTTTAAAAGTTGGGCCTCGATATTTCCGAGTACTTTCGATGGGAGCGGGAAGTTCCTGAATACCAAATTTGTCTCGCGGAAGCAGTATCTGGAATTCCGAGCGCATGCGACATTAAAGAATCAAATAAAGTTGGGGATCGCGGTTTTCTCATGCTGGAGGAGTGTCGAAAAAGCGGCATCGTCTGACGCTCCTAACCATAACGGGATGATTAAAGTACCGATGGTCGAGTCGTTCTGTGGTCGCATACCGGATGAATTCAATCACGTTGACATTTAAAATGACACGCATGCGTAGAGTGCAGGAAAGCGAAATTAGCACACAAGGAGACCCTGCGTTTAGAATAATTAGGAAAAGTATTTTTTTGGATAATTAGCAAAAAAAAAAAAATGTTATCTTCTTCTGGTACAGTTTAGTTCCAATTAGAGCTATTTTAAATTCATTTATTTTTATTTTAACGCCATTTGCAACACTATTTTAATTCTATTTAGTAGATTAAAATAGAGTGATAAATTCATACATTACTTAGAAGAGAAACTTTAGTTCTATTTAGTACTATTTTAACTCCATTTATTTATATTTTAATGCTATTTACAAAAATATTTTAAGTCTATTTAGTACAATCATGTCCAACTTATTAAAGAAACTCAACCATAAAGTTTTATCATAAGTACTGCTTTGTTTCCTGAATAAATTTAAATCAATGTTACAAATTTAAGGGATTGATTTTTTTAAAAAAAACTTGACTTATTTCCTATTTGGAAAAGTGGAATTTTGATTACTCTTCACTTGCTGCCCTTTGTGCTAGGGCTTTGAAATTTTGTATTCATATGTTGTCAATAAGAATATATATCTGAATAGTTTCAAAAGTGAGTTATCTGTTAATCACTTCATTTAACAGAATTCTCATTTCATAGCAGTGACGCTGTCTGATAGTAAATGGGGGGAGGGGAAATATTGAAACAATGATGTTTTAGGTTTTGCTCTTCGATTAGCATCAAGATTTGTATCAGTTTATATTAAAAAATGTGCCACTTGTAAATTTGAATTTTAATTGAAAATACGCTTTCATGTTCTCAAAAAAGGAAAATTTTAATCTTTCTTACTGAATATTTTAATGTAAATTAAGAAAGAGTTTTTTTTTAATATCTTGAAAAATTTTAAAAATAAAGAATATCTTATTTAGTTCCAATTTTTCATTGCTTATGAATCATTAATCATTTATTCAAAATTACAAAACATTATATGCATTTGAGCTATTTTAATCTGGAAAATTCAGATATGTATTAAAAATCAACAGTTGCTCTTTGAAAAAAATGTGTTTAAATAAAATCTAAATAATGAGACCAACCCCTTACATGAAGAATTTTTTCAAATACTTACAGAAAACATATTAAAACAGATATACACATTTCAGTTTTATTGTGCAATAATTACTTTCGGAGTAAAGATATATTTTTTGAGGAATGCATGAGTTTTTTTATAACTTGCAATTAGGGTCGACATTATACAATTTATGTTAAAATGTATAATATATTTTTTCTAACGTTTTTCTAGTGTAATAATTTTTAACGCACTAAACATTTCATAATAAAATTTATAAACTACTGGTATGTATACTAAGAGGTCACAAAGAATAAATAACTTCTTTTTCTGTCCTCTACAAATGTTTTGAAATAGAAACAAACATTTTTAATGATAGGAAGAGAGAGGTAATAGAACTCTAGATTGGACAATTTTCCTCCTCATTTGACTAAATAATCGGGATTATTAACTGTAATTCTTGATTTTGAAACCGAACCCTTGAGACCAACAGCTAGAAATTCGGAACTTGGTGCAAAATGAGTGATGCTTTGAAACAAATGTCATATGCAACAAAATAATAATTTATCACATGACAAAAATAATCTCCTAAGGATTTCATGATAAATAATAAATTTAATCATACAGTTATTTGTTAATGAATCGTATTTGATTAATTTATTTATTAAATACAAATTATTAAGATAATTTCTAATATAATATGTGCGTTTTTAAAAGTTTTCTTACATGTTTTATAACAGCTTCATTAATAACATCTTCTTGATTCATTTTTTTAGGTTAATTCACATCTGATAGATAAAATGATACACATTTCAGATAGAGATACACATTACAAAGTAAACTAATCTGAAATTATTCTCGATGTCAAATAGTTTTTAATTTTAATAAGGATCTTACTACAGGTGCGATGGAAATCGGTAATGTCAATATAATGAATTAAATTAATTTTTAAGAAATATTGTAATCATTGTATTATTGAGATTTCAGAACGCAAAATCTGGCAATAGATCTTAATTTTATTTCCTCCTCCAAAATAGCATTTCAATTGCTACAACAATTGAGAAGATTGTGTTCAGCCTCAGACCCGCATGAAATACGCCTAAATGGTGGGATTATTTTCAAAACTATGTGTATTCGGATTTTAAAAAAGAAAAACAAAACCATTTTCCTTTCATAAATTCAACTAGTGGCTCGTGGGTCTTCTCTAATCGTATCGTCTGCATTTCCCCATCCCTCGGGACGGCACCGCTTCTATTAAACTGCTGCTCAAGTTAACTGTTCAGTAAGAAATAAAATCGTCTCTCGCGTGAATTTGTGTTCGTTTCTGCCACTTGTGTATCGGCAACGAGAGTCATAAAAATGGAAATGAGGGGCTCTTCTCCGGGAGACCTGCATATCGCAACCGCATGTAGGTCAGTCGACTTGCGGGTGCTCAGCAGGAAGAGAACGTTTTAAGGTCAAAAACAAATCGAGCGCGATCACTTCCGAAATTCTCCCTCCGGAAAGAGTAGTAGTAAAACAGATAACTCCCAGGAAGATAGACATGGAAATGAATACAAAAATAAGCATTTTAAATGACGGAATTTTTATGAATTCTGTTAGAATTAAAAGTTCAGCTATATCATGTCCCCCCCCCCATCAATTTAAATACCGTGGAATCTTCCGAATTTCGGGAACTAAAAATAGTTCAATATATGAAAAGTTTCTGTCATCACAATATTTGAAAATTTTATAACATCCATCCCATTTATATCATATATCTGTATGTAAGAGTGAGTGTTATTCATTCACAAAATGATCATTTGAGATAAATAAATCCATAAATAAGTATAATAAAAAGTCATCGCTATTATTTGGTTCATATTTGCAGTCATGAATGAAGGCATTTGCACCAGACCATCATCAAGTAGTGGAGTTGAGGAATCAGTTCGTTAAAATTCACCGGATGGAAGGAATGAAATGAGTTCCTTTGAGGAATCAACGGTTCCACTTAAGAGATAGAAGTACGCTTTCTTAAAATTTTCATTCCTCAAATTCTTAAAAAAATTAAAATAGTTTTAATCAAAGGTCAGTGAACATATAAGATATTGTCAGGTTTTACAACCTGGTAATCAATTCCAGCTAGATTTCTCAAAAGATAATTGTGAGTTATTTTTACTACAGATCATTTGTGGAAAGCAATCGACGATTTGTGTCTCAACGAGGGTTGAGGATATGCCTGATCATCGTCATATGTCATTAAAAGAGGGGACATCGACTCACTTCACAGAGGCATGATAAATAAGGAGACAAGACGTTGTAGCTTCCATATTTATACTTAAAGGACATACACAACTTCTGAAATGAAAAATAATTAGAAGTGACAGATTATTCCCATTTTTGAAGAGAAGAGCAAAAGATGATTAAGAAATGCTTCTTATAGTGAAAAATCAATTCATTTCAAGTTTCTTATTTATTATCTAACTAGCCGCCTTTGGCGACCAGCCGGTTCGCCAATCTTAATGTTCGTTTAAATTTTAATAATTAAATATTTTACGCACTTCCAACTTTAATAGCTTCTTCATTAAAATATTTTAAAACTTCAAATTTTGAGAGTCATAAAATTCACTCATAATATTTTAAATGCCTTCAGTCATAACGTAATATGTATCTCTCTCATTTTCTGTTACCTCTCGTAGAATTTATGGTTTAAATTAAAGTGTAAATGATTAAACTGCAATTAATATTATAATATTTTTTACTGAAACAAAGCATTTTTTAATAATATGATTACTGATAACAGAGTCACTGAGCGTTTAAACTTTATGGGCACTAAAGAATTTTTTTGTTAATTTATGTAATATCTCAAGAATTTGTCAACAAAATTTTCTCAGATTCATCATGAACAGATCGATTAATTAACAATGTTTAATTTTAAATGCATCAAACACTAAGAAAATAAAATGAATCTTTTAAAATAATCGGTCGAAAACAGGTTTAAAAAACTACTTAAAAAACGATGTACTTAAAACTGTAAGCATATACAAAAAAATATATAACTAACATAAATACAGTTTAATTACAAAAGCATGCAACTAACCTAAAAATAATTTAAATCATATGTTGATAATGGTTGTCATGTCAACAATCAGAACACAATGCGCGTGCGTGAATTTTCAACGCCAGTTACGGTAACGCAAATACGTGAATTTTTCTACGCCAGTTTGGGTAACTCTATGCAGATTAGACATTTTTAATTTCCTTTATTCTGTGTTATTTCAATTCAAAAGTACTTCAGAATGAGTCTGAAACATGGATTCATTAACAATGTTTAATTTTAAATGCATAAAACATTAAGAAAATAAACAGAATCGTTTGAAATAATCTTTCGAAAAATGTTAACCCTAGCCTCATTACTGTTTTGAAAAAAAAAAACTGAAGCCTTACTCATTTGGCGGTGGGGAAAATGGAAGAGTTTTTTGGCGGGAAAGTTAGTTTTTAATTGATAATTAAAATTCTAATTAAAAATTCAAAAAAAGGGACCCCAGGTGCACATTCCCGACCTCTAAGGTATACATGTACCAATGGTAGCTGTAGGTCAAATGACCTGGCCTGTAGAGCGCCAACACACACACACATTGAGCTTTATTTATAAGTATAGAAGGTTCTAGAGTTAAAAAATTGTGCGTGTATTTTTCATTATTGTTCGAATACGTGTGTGTGTGATGTTTCTTAATGTAACTTAAGTCTTCATTAATTTCCTATTTGTGATCTTATCTCTTATTTCTGTTCCAAATTCCGCTTTTTATGAAATATTTATTACACGTGCTCTAAAATTTTGATAACTATGGCAATTTCTCATAGAATTCATAAATTCAATTCGCATATTCGAGTGAAGAGATAAAAAATCACTCACACTGCATTTTTTCCAAAAATATCTAAGATTCACTTTCCTAAATCGACACGTATCAAGGAAATCCCAATTGGAGTCTCATAGTAAAATCACAAAAGGGAAAAAATTTCTGGCACTTAGCTCTTGTGTCGCGATATTAACAGACATGTCTATATATAAGCATGTGTATATAGGTAATATAATTTTGCAGATGCGTGGCCGATAAGAAGAAACAATTGGAATAAAATTCAATTTACTTTAGGATGGAAGTCATAGCTTATAAATGGGGAAGATGGATGATAAATATGATTTTATATATCCATATCTATGCTTAAATTTCAATTTTTTTAAAATATGAGGTTAATGATTCATATATATGTTTTATATTTTTCTAATGTATCGAATTTTATTTCAAGTTGTTCAAATTTCCTATTAAAGTTCTTTTTAGGTAATTAATAATGTAATTTACAATTATTTTATTGCATTATTGCATATTGCATGTAATTTACAATTATTTTATTGTATTATTGTAATTTTTCCAAGCTTTAATGAATGACCAATTAAGTTTTATAATTACATTAAATATATACACTAAGCAATTCCATCTGCAGAGAATCATATGATAAGCAAGCCTCAGCTATCATACGAGGCTTACGGAGGAAGAAACTGTGACGATTTCTAATTGTTCTATGCCTGAAAGATAATTTTCTAAACATTCTTACTCTGGCTTTGCTGTAACTTTTGAGTTTGCGCAGGAATTTTCCCCACGGAATCAAAATATTTTGTCGATCATTTCCTTCCGAAAACTATAGAAGCTCATAATAGTTTCTCATAAAATCCTTTCTTACTTTTCTGTGCTTTTTGGTTCTCTGCGCTGAACTTGTCTTAGTTTCTAAAAAAGACATCTGAGAATAGATAAAAAACACACTATTTCCTTGCAATTATGAAAAATGCTAAAATATTTAACAAGTGTAACAAGTAACACAGACAGACATATACATATATTACTGAAAATATGGAATATCACCTCAAGACATCCCAAAACGTAATCAAATTACAATTATGATTTTTCCAACTAGCCATTTCTATAAACTGTGACTTATTTTTTTATGAATTGTATAATAAAAAAAGAAAAAAACATCACTTGTTTATGATTTATATTCATTTACCAAATAATCACGTTTTGAAAGTTTAATTTCTGAAAAATTTGATTACTTAGTATTTTTTTAGTAAATGCACATCGCATTCACAGAATCAGAATGAAAATCACAAATCAAAGTAATGAATTGATTCATTTAAATAAAAGACTTGCTGAATTTAATTCTATCGCTATCAACAACAAAAAAAAATGAAAGTTATTCTAAAAAATGTTACAATTAATTACACTCCTACTTTTTTTTGTACGTAAATGTCATCAATGAAATTATTATGTCGAAAAGGTAATAATAATAATTAAAAAAAACTGCCAAATTATTTTTTATTGATTGTTGTTGAAATAAAGCCAATATTGCGTGATTAAGCTAAGACTTTTGATAAATTAAACGAAATGTTATCGAGAAAGTAAAATGAAAAAGGGCTAAAATTTACTCTTAAATAAACGGACAAGATTTATGATTGGATACTCGTTATTTTTAAAATGAAGATATCGAAAAAATGTAATATTTCGAAATAGAATGAGAAAACAATCACTTTAATCCTTCAGTAATTTCTATTTATAAATTTGTTATGCGAGGTAAAAAAAATCATACTATTTCAGAAGCTGAAAATAAGTTTTTATTTAAGTACAGTGAATGCTATAAACCAAAATAAATTATAATGTGAAGAAACTTCGATAAAAAAATTTAAATAATAGAATTTTTTACAAATTTAGAATCAATAAAAAAATGAAACAAAGAATTTGAAAAAAAAATTCTTTTCACGTGAAATTATCAAATTGTTCTTATATGAACTCCTTTGAAATACTTATTTGATGTGTTTGTTGAATATAAAATGTGTTGGCATGTTTTCGTGGACGAATGAAATTTCGAAAAAGTAATAGCATGCCCCCATTAGTGGCATATTTTCAAAATATTAATTTTAGAAGTTGCGCCATTGCTTTGCCCTTAAATTGAATTTAAAAATTCAGCAGCTACTAGATTTAAAGAATTAAAGTATTAGATTCATGAATTGAAACAAACTGGAATCATTACAGAATGGCCAGATCGAATGCTTAACACGAAATTTCCCAAGCTCCCGTTCCTGATGAAATTTAAGTTGTTTATGTCATTCCTCAAATAAGTCGAAAGAGACAAAATAGGAAAAAAAAAAAAGAAAATTAATACTTGATAATTTAGATATAGTTGAATTTTTTTTATCAAAAAATGGTCAATAATATCCAGACAATCATTATAAAATAGATTTCTCTCTCAGACATTATAATAATTTATTGACTTTTTGAAAAAAGGCTTCAATAAAACTAATATGAAACAGACTGTATGAAGAATTGCACACAATTTCGGAAGCGCACATTTAAAAAAAAAAAACATCGCAATTCAACTACCTATTAAGAAATAATACTCAAAACAGATTATGCTCATAATTTTTTATTTCACTTGGAAAAAAAGCAGGAAATGCTTTTCAATTGCATTTAGCAGAAAAAAGTCTAAAAGTTCCTAAATTAAAAAAAATCATAGTTCCATTATTCCTAAATGAATGACATCAAAGAACAACTTATTGGGTCGTCTGGTTTAGATTTGAAATTAACAAATGATTGGCTTTATGATACAAAAATTACAAAAAGCGTTATAGATCCGTTTGATATAAATGATTATAGATATTTGATCTGTTTGAATCAAACCAAATCATGCATTGGTTTGATTCAAACAGATTCAAAATTGAAAGGGGTCTAAATGTTAAAAAACTATCACTGATTCCGAAGATGATGATTTTGATGATGCAAAAGGCAAAATTATGAGTCCCTGTCCATGGCATGAATATAACTAAACAATACTTAGAAAATAATGTTTTAGTCTTAAATAACAGAATGGATGGTGTGATAAAAATTTAAAAGAAACAACTTGAAATCTTTAAGATAAAAAGGATACTATTTCTAAACCTATGTAGAAAAAATGAATTGATAAGAAATCTGAAATCCTTTGATAAGAGATCATGATGCACTTTATATTCGATATTTATTGAAAAAAATAACATTTATGAATGTTTCAAATAAACCGTTCAGTAATATGATAGAGAATATCAAAAAATGTTGTAATTAAAATACTTAGTTCGCTATTAAACATTTTAGGATAATAGCGTATAAAAAGATTTCAAAACTTTCGAAAAATAGGCTCAGTTAAAATTTATTCTGAAATTAAATTAATTATTGATTTGTATACGTATAAATTAATTATTTGTATAAATTAATTATTGATTTGTATACTGTATTTAAAATTAATTATCATTAGCAATTTTACTTATCATTTAAAGATGAGATTCGTTGATAATTTTGTTGATAATAAATTATTGACAATAACAAAAATATATTTTCAGTTTTCGCATATAACAAATATAATGATATTTTTAATGAATTAATGTATTAATGATAATATTAATATGTAATGTAATATATAAACCAAATTAAAATTTATCTTTTTATTGAGAACTTGAATACGGTATTCAATTTAAGACTAAGTCTTTCACAGTTTATTTAAATTTTGTTCTAATAAATGGGAACAAAGTTTCTAAACATCTTGGATTGACTGAAAATTTAATAGAAAAAAATATTAAATGTAAAATAGATTGATTCTTTATTTTTAAAAAAAATTCATATAACAAATCTGATTCATTCAATTTAAAGTTTAAAGATTAAATCAATTGGAAAAACATGTCAGCCTATTAAAAATTATTAGAAAAATTTATAATTCACAATGAATGTCATCGGATGGGATATGCCAAAGATTATCTAAAAAATTTATATTAATGCATGATCATAAAGTAAATTGTGAGTCTATTTCAGAATATTAGAGTTTAAGCGATCCATTTATTTTAGGTAATATTGGAAAAATAGATATAACTTTAACTTCTAGATATCAAAATAAAAATATAAATATAATTCAAAAGCTTGGTAATGTTGTTGAATGGAATGACATTCTTAAATATAAAAAAAACTCGTAAGTTATGAATTTTTATTAAATATATTGAGAAAAAGCGATTGTCGAATCATGATGAAATTGAGGTTCCTCATGAAGAATTTAATAAAATTAATAAAACGTTTGAAATTATAGTAACAGAGCCAAAGAATGTTTAAAATATGAGCAATGATAATTATTGTGATAATGATTAAATATAATTTTCTTATTTCCATAATTATTATTTCTTTGCAATATTTTTAATTTTAATTGTTTTCACTTTTATTTTATCATTCTTATCAAAAACATTTTAAAACAAACGAATAAAATATTAGCATTTTTTATTCTTTTTTATTCAATTTTATTTTTAAAAATTTTAAAGACTCATTTTTAATGAGACGTTTAAAATTTTAACATTTCCTTAAAATTCTTTTCTAATTAAAAAAATATTTAAAGACAAAGACTTGCATTTAAAAATTTGACATTTTTTTTATCTTTAGAATATTTGACTGCATTTCGGATTTGCCAAACAAACGACAGAACAAAAGTTTAATGTTTGTAATTATAATTAATGCGTCTGAACAAACATTTAATACTCTACATTTATAAGCATATAATATATAAATATTACAGAATTAATTTGACATGTTTTATGTTCTTTTACTTAGATGAATAATTTTCGACTTTTCTAGGTATATTTAGTTGTATATGCAATAGCTTTGTTGTCAAATTATAAATGTAAGAGCATTTTTGAAAATACACAGAATATTATTTGATGGCAATAAAGAAAGTTTGGTTCTTTATCATGATTACAAAATAGCTTTAATTTACACATTATCTTTATGTAAAAGCTTAAGAGAGGGCGGGTAATTTATTTTTCTATAAACTGACTAAAATATTAAAAATAATCAACTTCAACAAACACACACCTCCTATTTCGAAATCAATTCACATATCTCAGCTTTTCAACTACGCCAGCGTTAGAAATTTCATTTGCTCTCAATGATTGGAAACATGGTTTATTTTACTCTCATAATTTGACTGGTCTTGCATCTTTTATTTTTATCCATTAAATCATAACAATTATTTCTGCATTTGCCTAGCTCGAGAATCATTTTTTCCTATTTTTAAGAATGCATAAATGAATATTAGTATTTAAGAATGCATAAAAGAATATTAGTATTTAAGAATGCATAAAGGAATATTAGTATGCAAAAGTACTCAAGAGTATAAATAATACGCGCTACCAAAAAGAAAGGCAAATATTCAGATTGCTTTCAAGCTTAGCAATTTCAAAATAATAAATTTCTCTGTCGATGAAAGTGTAGTAATAAAATTGAACCTCGAAGGAAAACATTTTAATAATAAATTTTATCTCAACTGAAATAAAGGTTTAATGTAAATTATCCTTTACAAACTTACTTTAGTCATATAAAAAATAATCATTTTTGAGAATTAGAAGAATTTTTCTTCATCAGAGAAAACAAGAGAATGAAATGAATAATTCTTAGCAACTTTCTTTAAAATCTAAATAAAAGAGATACAATCTGGCAATGATCTATCAGTTTAAACAAAATACGAAGAGAACATTTGTAATTTTTATCTTGAATCTCTTTCAAACAAAGAGTGAAATGCTGCTTTCTATTTCTTACTTTTTGCTGTCACTTTCAGGTGTTGTTTTAAGAAACTGCGAATTACCGACTGTCATGTTTCATTTTAGGTGATGTCTGAAGTTACGAAAAATGCATAATTCATTTGAATTCAGAAGTTTTGAATAATAATCCGCTAAACTGGCAAAGATTATGTCTTGAATTATTCATGATACTGTCAAATTAGTGTTTATGTTTACAGTTTGCAGATATTTGGTATATACTTCACAGAATTATACCGTTTTGAACAGTTCTGCTGCCCCTGAAAATATCGTTGTGAAGGGGATCTCTATTTTAAGGAGACAACGGTGATTTTTTAAACTCTTAACTGAAGTGCTCATTTCACTATCTATCTTGAGCAATTCCTAAAAGTAAATTCTGAATTTAAAAAATATCCAGAAATAAAAAGGATTTTGACTGTTTCTCTTTCATTATGCAAACATTTTACTCATGGTAATTGCTCAAATAAATATAACCTAAGAGAATAATTAATTAGGTATCATTATACAAACCAACGAATTTTTAATAATTTGATTTCTTTGCTTGCAATTTTGTAATAGCATGTGTAAATTCAAATACAAATAAATAATGGTTCTTTTTAATAAACACAATTTCGTAGGAACCAAAATTAAATATTCTTTTAAATAAAGGTTCATTGACTAAATATGCTCAAGTTCAAGCACAATATGCATCTACTTTTTTAGATCAAGTAAAATATAAAAAAGAATTTTCGCTCTTTGTAGAAGTTGGGTTTTTTACACCGCAAAACTTGCAGAGTTTATTTGAAACTCCAAACATAGAGAGACAAAATGCACAATGTTGATGAGATTTTTTTAAAAAAATATTGCCAATATAATCATTTAAATTTGACTTAAATTTATACTGCATTTTACATTCTCGTATGTGAAATATAAAGTATGATAATGGTCAAAAAATTCGAACTCGCGGTTTTGGCGAATCTACCTGAGTTCGAAAAACCTTATATTTCGGCATTCTATTTGTGTGGCGGTCGGTCTCTCTGTCAATTTCTCTGCCCATGACAAAGATGACTAAAAAGAACTTTGAACTATGCAAATGTAATTTAATATTCGCTATTCTCACAAAATTTGTAGATTTCTGTCAAATTTTGAGCAAAATCCTTTCACGGAAAGTCTGTATGACCGGCTGTTCGAGTATAAGTTAACACAATAACTGCAAAACGAAGAGAGCTAAATCGATGAAATTCGGAATACTTAGTTAGCATTTTTATAATTCTTATACGTAGTACACCTATTAATGTTCAGTCAAGACCAACGAGGGGTTGACCATCTGTCGCTCGATATTCGCAGAAACACATAAACGCGATAACTCAAAAACGCAAAGACTTAAATAAATCCAATTAAATATGTGATTTTGTGATTAAAAGTACAGTTCTGTGTCGATATTTTTTTCAATCGTAAAAAAAGCATCTAAAATACGCATTTGATATTCAAGTGCCAGAGATGAATCGCCGAAACACTCAGCAAGAATCACGCGATGGATTCAGAAAAAATTCTAAATTCAGGCCAAAGGTCAATATTTTCATCACTATTGTACACCAATACCATGCAAGGCCTGTTCTGGGATAATACCTTAATTAGAGAGCACGAGAGAAAGATTTTGGAAGACTACTTCCTTTGATTTTAAATCTAACTGAATTATAAATATTTTAAGCACGCAAAAAAGCATCCTGGAACTCTTAACTCAAATGCGAATTAAATAATTAGAATCGAATAAGGAACTTCTTGAAAACAGTATTTTAATTTAATTTAATTTTATGCTATCTAACAGAGGCGACCGATTGAAAGATAAATGCTATATAAATAAGTGCCATTTCCAAAGAGAAAAACCGAGTTTATTCAAATGCTTTTGCGAATACCATTTATTAAATCTTCTCTGACAAAAAGTGAATACAATAAGCGAAAAAAAAATTCCTCTCACACTACGTAACTCTCGAAAAGATAGTTCAAACAATCTTTGTACATCTTCAAGTAGAAATCATTTAAATAATTCATTATCATTCAACATGTGGAATTCTTGAAATGAAAATAAGGAGGAAATTTTATTCTTATGGAATTTATTAAAACTTCCATCTATGCAAATGATTTATTCCTTTCTTTAACGCTGCATTAATTTTTTTATCTAATTTTTCAGCATTCATAAGAAATTATTTGGTTCTGACATTTAAATGAGCAGACACCATAAAGATTATGTTAAAGTTAATTGGAAAGTTGTTATTTCTTTTTACTGTTCAATTTATTTTTTTACCAAAGCAAATAAATGGGTCTTCGGAAAAAAGAATTAATATAATTAAATAAAAAGGAAAATTATTGCTGATTAATTTTTTAAAATGAAATATGATTTAAATAATTCTTTGATGTTTGATAAATTGAATAGATGCAAAACGTCACATTAATAAAAAGCTAATTATATATATATATATACATACAGAGAGAGAGTGAGAAAAAGAACTACATTATTTGAAATTTTTCCTTAATCTCTCAAAATGATTATTTCAGAATTAAAATTAAATTTTAAAAAACTGCTCATTATCTTGATAAAGGAATGACTACAATTTTGATTAGTAGCGAAACGTTTTAAAACATGTTTTCTTAAATATTTATCAAAATTAAAATATCATATTAAAATTTAATAATCCCATATTAAAATTTAATTAATAGAAAATATTTTTAATATTTAATAGAAAATATTATAATATACGTAGATATGCGTATAAGCATTGTGTAGTACTGATATTAAAGTCTAATTGCTAATATTGTTCATATTAAAATCCTTTCATATTTGTACTGAAGGGTATTTTTGCCATTACAATTAGAAACGGTTTTAAAGTACAACATACTGAAAAGAAATCTTAATACCGAACTTCTCTCGCCTCTGCTATCAGGTTTCCTTTAGTTACTGTTAGAGGGAGAAAATAGAGGGTTGTTTCATTTCAGAGAAAAGAAATAACGCACGTAATACTATGAAATATTTCTGAATTCAATTTACATTTGATTTTTAAGGGCAATATTTATAACCATTAATTGTTTTTGTTTAGCTCTGAGCTGTTATAATTTAACAGCCCATAATTAAACAGCCCATAATTATAATTAAATATCTCAAGGCATAAAAACGCAGATCACGAATTCCAAAACCAGTAAGATTTAGACTGCAGCTCGAAATCATGAGATTCTTTTATAAATATTTCTACTGTAGCTTCAAAATGGAATACTAATCTAGTCAAACTACCTATAGAGATTCTACTGCACTAGTCCAATAACAAGTAAACTTGTAGATTTATATAATTTGACTTATTGTAGTACAATAATTTGTTAGTATAATAACGCATTTTGAAGTTTCAAAACCTCTATTCGAGACAGACATTCATTTTGACCATGAAGAGAAACCAAAACTGATACCTCACCAGATCGCCCGAATAGCATGATTGAAATGTGATAAACTAAATAAAAAATAAAAAAAGCTGTACAAATTTAATGCCTATAGTCCAAGCAACCTGGAAGTAGATAAATGTAGATTTTGCCAGGATGCCTGATTCTAGCTTATTTAAGAATGGAATTGCAATTAGAAGAATAAAAATATTATAAAGGGATGAATTGTGTTTAATGAGGCTATATTTTGAGTTTTATTTTGAATTTCAAAATTCTCACAAATATTTTTAAAACTTTTCCTTTTCAAATAATAGTGATTTATATTTCGGAAGTTTCTTTTCATTCTTATTTTCTGATTCTTATGATACGCTCTGAAATATTTTTGAAATTAAATATTTAAAATAATACAACCTAGGAATATTTTTTAGAAAGAAGATACACAACTTTACTGCCTAAATAATTGGTTTAGACAGTGCAATTGCAAGCTTTCTTTTTAATGCATATGGATGCCGTGAATTTCTTTTTGGACATTTATCTTTTCAACTGACAATTAAGATTATAATAAATATGCACCAGTAAATATATATCAAAAGTATTTATATATGTTTATTTTAATTACAAATTCATTTTACTAAAGATTTTTAAGAATTCTTCATTTATAGATCATAACGGACTCTCAAATAACTAGAATCCATATCTTATTAACATCAGAAACTTTCTACCGAAAAAATTATGAGTAGAAACTTTGTATGATTTTCATTTACCTTTCTCTATTCATTATTCGCTCATTGCATACTACCACATAAGAAATTCATTAGAAATAATGTTTCAGCTATTACCTAGAATTTTTTCCTTCATTCTCGTTTTAACCAATATTTACATCCTATTAATCCTATATATCGAAATCATGGAATAACCTGAAGTGACTTCTTATCTTTCGCAAGAAGAGAGAGCAGCGAGCTCTCGATCAGAGCCAGGCAGGCAGGTGTGGAATGAAGACAAATCATCTGCAGTCGATAATTGTTTTGCCACAGAACATTCTTAGAGAGCCGCTTCGATTGGCTCAATCACTCTCTTTTCTAGGAGATCTTATTTCTCATTTATCAGCACATGGAACCACAGAATAGGAAATATAAGGAGTCAATGATTCGTAGGAAACTTCTAACACCTTTGTCAAATTACAGAAAGAAGCGATGAAAAAAATATCAAAATTAGTTAGTGAGATTAATATATACTTATGTTCATGAAAAAGAAATAATTTATCATTAAAAAGAGAGCTAAATGTTCAGAATATTTTTATACAAATGTAAAGATAAGAGCAGAAGTATTTACTCAATCACCTTTGTAATATCAGCATAAATACGTTGTAATTGATAGTAAACAATTTAACATGATCTATTGGGTAATGCTTTTCAATTAAAAAAAAGGTACTTGAACTTATGTAATTGTGTCCTGTTGCATAAATGTGCAAAGGAGCTTGTGCAGATCATTTAAGTTACGGAAATTATCACTGAAAACGTATCGTACTAAACTTTTGGTATATTATACAAGAAACTTCTCCAGTCACTTAAAAGATAATTCATAGGAAAAATGCTGTAATCATGCATATTCGGAAACTAACAAAACGACCATGTCCACATTATTTATGCCTAATTTAAATTAATGTCATATTTTTTTTAAATACTAGTGGCGTATTTTTATCGACAGTTTCAGTGTTTTATTTTAAAGAACAAACTTTTATGTTATAAATCCAAAAAGGGTATTCAAATTTTTGGATTATAATTCACCACTTACCATTATATTGAATGAATGCTCTCTTGTATGCAATATTTTCTAATTTTAATATATATATTTCACTTTTTAATGTTAATGGGGAGACATTTCGATTTAAATCACGTATTTTCAGAACTTAAAATCGTTCAATTATTAACTGCTGTCGCTAAATGCCATTGTGCTTATAACAATCGACGAACATATTCTATCCATGTAATTATCAAAAATATGTTTCTTATGAAAAATTTAAGGAAAAGAAAAGAAAAGAAAGAGAGCTTAAACGCATTCCAGAAATTTAGTTTGTTATCGACCACTTAAATCAGAAAATGTAAGTCTCCCAATAAAAGACAATGAATGTCCCTCTCATACTGCGCGGACCCACAGAGGACAGTCCCACTCATCTTCGTTACGGTTGTCGAGACAGAAACCATCAGCAAAAATGGGTTCTCTTTCTTTTACCGCAGAGTTGATTGCGTCTTGGCTCGTTGATAACTTTCAATAACTGGTGAACCCAAATTTTTTAAGCCAACTTTAAGAGCCCTACTTAATTTTAGAAAGAATAGAAACAAAACTGTCATTTGAAACATTTTTTTATTTCTGATAAAATTTGATTTTGAGCCAAAAAGAAACAATAAACGATATCGAACTTCTGCTTGTGGAACGACTGTTTTAGGGCTAAACTGCAGAAATAAAACTGTCCATTTCTAAACTGTATTCAAGCAGTATGCATTCAATGAGTCCTGAACCAGTCGAGTATTTTCACAAATGTGTCATGCGACAGAGACATAACTTTAACATTGATTATACTGCACTGTTCAAGAGATGTCATTAAAAGAAATGTTATACGCAATTCGAAAGGAGATAAATAATAGGAATAATATTCAATTAATAGAAATAATATTCAGTTTGAATAATAGAAAAAATATTCATTGAATAATAGAAAAAATATTCATTGAATAATAGAAAAAATATTCAATTAATTTCAAACGACTGATAATCATTTGAGACTTTACTGAAATATAATTCGATACTGTCAGACAAAAGGCATATTTTGCAAACTGCACGGCGCATAAAATCTATTGACAGTTTTATCAAAATCAAAGTCTTGTCAGAATCAGTTTATATCAAAATCAAAAGGAATGTAAATTAAATATTCAAAGAAATAATTCGTCTAATTCTTAAACTATTGTTGAAACTAACAAATGATTTAAAAATAAATGTTCCCTAAGCAAGATAAACATTTTATTCAATAGAAATATCTCAAAATCGAAACAGCTTAACATTTATTTATAAAATAATGAGTTCATGCTGATTAAGAAAACCATAAAACGAACAGACTGACAGCCGCTATTTGAGTATTGGCGCAGTTAAAAGATTTGAAGGGGAAGAAAATGTATACATTTTATAACAGTAGTTTATAATAGTTTATAATAGTTATATAATAAATTTATTATTCAGATTTTTTTCTGCACAATAAGATTGTTCCAATCGAATTCCACGATTTCAAATTCTTCTTTATTTACTTTTACTTATTAAAGCGAGACTTCTTTTTTTAACTATGCGAAGAAAGTTGGTAAAACAATGGATTCTACTTCATTGGTTATCGATCTATTTTAGGATATTAACCGAACAATTATAGATAACAAAGCAATGAGTAAAAGCATAAATTCCTTAAAATCGCACTTTTTGCATATCATTTGAATACGATATTAAAGAAAAGCAGAATGACTTACTGGTAAACGTAATGAAAGCAAACCATAACCATATCTGATAAAAAGCAGACAACTTACTCGAATTTTCGATCTATTTAAACAGCATAAAAAATTTTAAAAAAATCAATTTTATCATACTTTTTGAGGAAAAAATTAAGCAAAATCTCTTAATCCAAATGATAAAAAAAAATTGCTTTAATAACACAAAAAGTAAATCAGTTTTATAAGAATAAAGTTCATTGTTCCTTCCACATAATGTTTAAAAATTCAAATCACGATCTAGAAGAGAAAAACAGCAAATAAAAATATTAGATATATTTTTTTCATGGTCAAACAATCCATTTTTTTAAGTTTTGAAACTGGGAAGCGTTTTTCAAAACTAAGGATGTGGAGGCTCGATAACTGCTTCTCATAAAAAGTCCATTGAGTTTTTATAAAGTAGGAGTAAAGCTGCCTACGTAGAAAATAGACTTTATCGAATTCAGTTTCATTTTCCCAATCCTTTTTTTTCTTCTGTTTCTACGAATAATATTTAGAATCAACATTTTCGGCATTGCTGCAATAACAGGATCATTCGTTCTGTTATGATACCATAAAAGTATCCTTCTTCAAGGGTATTTTGGGTGTAGAGTGGCCTTTTTCCCCTTTCTTTTCACACTTCCTCGTTTTCAGCCATAATTTTGCGGAATTCCTGAAAGTGCTCCTTTGAAATCTATTGTGAAACTTTATCATTATTCAAAATAAATTCTAAATATATTGTCAACAAAATAAAGTTTACCACAAACATACAACGGATTACCCCTTTTCACACTTTCTAAAAGACCAGAGGGGTGGTGGTTCAAACTGGGAAAGACACAAGCTACGGGAACTGCTGACGTTAATTATCACTGAAACTTTATATGAAGGGAACAATAAAAATGATGTGAACGACAAAGAAGTGAAAGTAGAGTAATATTGTGTACTCTACCTCTGCTTTTTTTTTAGTTATATGAACGTCTTGTTTTTAAGCAACACAGGGCTCTTCTGCGACGAACCTCGTAATGCTGAACTGTGGTCAGAAGACGTGGACGGCACGTAAGCTGACAAACAATTCTCCAAACCTCCACGCCACATTAGTGTGAGGGCGTTTGTCACCGACGGCCTTAGCGTGTACCAAACCCGTTTGCACGATGGTTCTTCGAGGGAATCGGGTCACGAACCTGAAACCATCCGGCTCCGAAACCGGGAATTTACTATCAGGCCACCGTGGCTCTCAGCTTATGATGCAGATATGTGTGTATGAGATAGCGTTAGCGCTCTACAAGCTAAACCATTTGGCATAAAACAACCAAATTTAGCACAATATATACAAAAATAAGAATATGTATTTTGAAACGAGTTTTTTTTTGATAAAATTTTAGTTAATTAAAATGAAGCGGAATTTTTAAGCGTTTTTCCACAGTAACTTGCGAAAAAAATTGTACGCCGTTTCAAAATGTTCAAAATATATCTTTTTAATATTAAGAGTGGGGCAATTTTTTTCTGAATGTCGGCAATTTTATTGAAGTTATTCCTTTGCCTAGTTTCCAACCATTGACCTTGTTGCCCTCAAATTCATAGTTTCATCAAATATTTGATTGCATGATCTTCTTACATTGTTGAAAGCAAAAATACAGACAGATTCTATTTGATATCCATATAGTTTACGTGATGAATAAATAGGTAAAGTTGCGATACCGCGAAATTTAGACGATAGATAAACAAGAAAATTATGTTTGTAGTAGCGCCACGATGTCGTGTGATTGGTTTCTAATAAAAATGTTCATATACAAGAAGAAAAAAAACGTGTGCAAGACTATTAAAACGGCTCGAAATACTTGCGAAAATTTGTTTCTTAAATGTTATTTATTGACGGAATCATGGACATGAAGCTAACTTCAAGGAATTTAATTAAAATTAAATGCAATCCATATCTTTGGCGAAAAAACTGGTCACCAAAGGTGGCTGATACATACTGAAGATAATATGCACTTAAATCTTTTCGACATCTATTAAATGAGAAATACCTAAAACAGTATGTTTCATTTAATATGACCATTACAGAACATCTTAATGCAAAATTGGAAAGTTATGTACCCACCTAGAAAACAATACTAAATATTCGAAAATTGATTTTCGTAATGTTATAAAACGAGATTGTTTTATCACGGAAAAAGACACCTTACACCCATGAATGTTAAGAAGTCAAAGTGTATGTTGTCCGCTAATCGCTTAAGGACTTTTCCAGCAACATCATGAAACGCGCCAGAAATGAGCAATTAGTTGTCATTGGAGATTTTCATCTACAAGTCAAATTGTTCAAATTAAGACTGAATCTATTTCGAACAATATACAAAACATTAGTAAGAATGATATCTGAAAATGATCTTCTTCAGATATACTGAACGTGACTCCGTTGGATTTCTTCCTCATAAAGCTATTCAAAAGCGTAGGTGTACAATATTTTTACAATGACATAATATCGATATGAGCGATAAAGGGTGCAATGGTAAGATTCACTCAACTAATATGTATACAGAGCTAAGGAACTGAAGATGAAACGCCAATTCCAAATGTGCTGTCAATATTCAATTTCATATCTTAACAAGTAAACAAGTAAACAGTAACAAGTTAACAAAACAAGAAAAATCCCTAATTTTTAATCACTATCGAGCTTTCTTTCACAACGGATATACGATCAAGCTATTACTTATTTATAATATATATATCACTTATTTATAAGATCTATGTAGAAACTTAATTATACTACTGAAATAAAAAGATAACCAATTTTTCTTCTAAAAGTTAACTTTTCAAAAAAACTCCAAGAAAAATAAAATCTTTTTCCAAGATTACGCATTTGCGAAACACCGCCATCTTGTTCTGACATAATTCTTTAAATCGCTTTTCTATGCTAGAAATTATTACAAAAGAATCCCAAATCATGGAGTAAACTTCTACGAAAAGCAAAGCACAGTTTTGAAAAAGAATATTCCTCAAGTTTTTTGTGTCTTCAAAGTCGCGCAACAAAATAATTCTTTTAAGTCATCCAACGGAAGTGTCACGAACATGAAAGCAAAATCGAGTTATCAACTTGACTCTGTTTTCCTTTTTTTTTATCCGGCCCTCGTCGGCATTACTTTTTTCCAGTTTCCCGTTTCTCGATGCCAGATCGTCTCCGGGGACTTTATCTGGCAAAAACTATGCAATATTTCCTTCCATCCACGAGTTCAGACACGGAGAGCGAAAGATAATCTGTATTCTCCCTGCCGGATATACCCACTCAAAGAAATGTTGAGCGAGACCTTGAGACGGTCAGACATCAAGGACTTTCTGAACATTTGGATGAAGATTATTTTCATATTTATACACAAATATTTAAAATTCCCAGATTTTAATACTTTTTCCGTTTAATCATATCGCCGGAACTATTTATGAATGTGTGTGTGTGGCTATTTTTGTCCATAACTATAATGAGTAGATCCCTTAAAATTTCAAAAAAATTAAGTTCGGCCCTATCTCTATAAAGAAGAAAGTTTCAAACCATAAATAAAACAGATCAAGGCATATTTTGGAGGAAAGGATTTTTTAAAAAACTGATCTCATATGCATTTCGTGCGTTGTTCGTTTTTTGTTCATTACCACTTTTTTTAGCGAAATATGAAGGCAGTGTTATTTAAACACATTCAAATTATCCAGAGGGTATAAGTGGTAAATTAAAAACTACTTTTGTAAATAAATTACATTAAACAGTTTAACAGATTAAAAATGCAACAAAAATTCTATATATCTACAATAGCTCAATTAAAAATTAGAAAAGAGTATAAAAAACGAATATGCTATTTTATTTGACATTTCTGAATAAATTTTAGTTGAATAGCCGCTTTGCAGATTGCAATTATAAATTCCCATCTTATAAGCACTGCCTACTGATATTCTGCAAAATATCTGTAGATTTTATATCCGGGCGAAATTGTTTATCTTCGTTCATCTATTATCTTTTACTAGCATATACCTAAGCATTTCAGGAAAACGATCTAAATGGCCGTGAAAACAATGGATATGCATATATTATAATCAAGGTATTTGAAACTGTAATTAACCAAATCCAAATAAATTTCAATTTTCTGACTGCGAGGACAACGAGAGATTTGCTTTGTCTCATTTACAGGATTCCCCAAATGAGAATCGTTTACAAGTAATTTGGCTGCTATTATTATTTTTAGACATTTTAACTATTTGGCTATGAATTTAATTTTTTTCAGAATAATTTTATACGAAGTTTCTATGAGGAAAAGGCTAAATATTGATCAAATTTCTCATAGCCTGAAACCGCAGCTCTCGTTGTACGTCTGTTTCATTGGCTAGCAAGAAATTTATATTTTTTGCCTCCGAATGAACGAATTGATTTATCCCTGCTTTTAGGCATTATTAAATTATTGTTTACAATCAAATAAAAAACCTAATAACAAGATATGTATTAAAGTAAAAAAAGAGGGAAAGAATAGTTCAAATTCAATTTTGCTGTTTAAAGTTTTAGAAAAATTATCATTTGTTTATAAAATATACAGTTCAAAACATCTGTAGCTTTAGAACTCATAAAAATATCTTCAAAATAGTTAGTTTCTCTTTTAAGATTGGATTGGTCATTGTGATGCTTATTAAGTGAAAATGAACTATCTCATCCAAATAAAAAAAAATAGAGAAAAAAATAATAGATATTATTTGATGCTTTTGTAATACTTGGAAAGTCTTGAATGGAATGCATGCGCCCTCTGGCAAAATGCAACAGTCTGAAAACAAAGTAATTTTTTTTTCATATAATAACATAATAAAAAAAGCATTCTGTAATATCGTACTAAACACGATTAGAATTTTCTCTAATCTATGAAATTACTGATGTAATTAACTTTAAGTAAAAGGAAATAATATTTTACTGAAAAGATGAAAAGAATGAAATTTTAATCTGAGCATCCATGTTTGATCTTGATAATCTCTGCAACCTTGTGACTGAGGCCCAGAAACGATTTGGCATCTGAAATAATGTTATGAGACGAAAATGCCAAAGTCGTAGCAGCCATTTTATAAAATATTGCACATTTGATAGTCAAGAGACTTTAATTAAGAATGCGCTTTATCGCATAAAAGCAATAATCTCCCAAAACGCCTGCAAAGGTCACATGTTATATAGCAATATTCTCACGTGCAAGTTTTAATTAAAAATATAATTAAGACATTAAAACGAAGCAGGGAAATAGCCTTTAATTAAAGAAATTTCATTTATGTTTCAAAAGAAACCGATTACTTTGAAAATAAGGAATGGCAACAGTAACAGTCGAAAAAAACTAATGGCTTAAATATTTCTGCATGATTGCAGTTTCCCTTTCAACCTATATTTGTTCAAAAACCATATTCATTTATAAAGGCAGGTTTGATTTCAAACACTTGAGAAACAAGTGAAGTAATACTCCTCAATAAATATAGACGCACAATACAATTAAGCATTAATAGCAGCGCGAAAATGAAAAACTCTTAGTGTTTAAAATAAAAACAATAAAAATAATAATTAGATTGTTTACCTAATCTAGCTAAAAATGAGCGAAAACTAAGCAAGCATCGATATTTAATTAATTTTAAATGAAAAGTAAATGTTAAATTAAACGTTTTAGATTGTTTTCTCTCATTTTCCTTACTCTCGCTTAATAAAATGCGGTTTCATCCTAAAACAAGACAGTATAAGGTCAAAACAATAATACATATCGGAATATCACAAACGCATTTATTTGCGATAAATATTCATATTTCAATATTTTTAATGTTTTTTTATTATTAATTGTGCTTTATTTTTTATTTAAATTTAAATTTTAAACACTCGCAAAGACTTTTAGTCGAAGAAAGTTGTTTCAAATCTCACTTCTTTCGTTCTCTTAATCCTTTCCACTTAATCCTTTTCATATATATTAGAATTCTTTTAAAAAAATTAATAAATAAAATGTCGAATTGATTCAACGGTACCCAAGAGGATAAAAGGTGAAGCAGGCAGCGTACTTTCATAGCTTCACAAACTAAACAGCAAAATGAATGCGCTTTGTTACTTCGCGTGTGTAGCAACAGAAATCGTTACTTCTCGGAAAAGCAGTGTGATTAAAAATTGCCTCTATATTATAAAAATCTCTTATATATTCCTACTTTTTAAATTATATTATATTATTAATTTATTTATTATAATTTCTGAGAGGAGCTGACAGTTTGAACGTTAGAAGTGTGCCATTTCTTCCCACGGCATTCAATTCACAATGTACTAGTAGTTCTTGATATTATTTTTTAAAATGTTGTATCCGATCTGGTTGTCCCAACTATGTAAATCCCTTATTTCTACAACTTTAGACTTCTTTGCAATGACAATCGTCTTACATGCGCTCTTGAACGACAATTTTAGGTTATTAGAAACATTTTACGTGGTCATTCAATTTCCAACACAAAATATTAGAAGCACTCTCTTTCTCTCTAATTTAAAACGCTATATTTTTATATTATTTTTGAATAAAATCATTTATTCTATAATGAACAGGATTTGAATCACAAGAGTTTTATAGCGTTATGACTTAGGAATCCATTTTAGATATTTTATTACAGAACACATCTGCCTTGTACGTATATGGCGGACATATTATTTCAACAAGGGATTGGATGAAATATAGTCGAAACGAAACTTTCCAGTTTTTTTAATCCTAAGTTGATATACTAAAAAAACAGTTATTTTCAGATCTTGTTCTCAGTTTCAATTAATATTTAAAAAAATTATTCCTTAATATAATAGAAGCGTTTTAAAAAAAACAAAATGGAATAATTTTCAAAATTTCTCATGAAAAACTTAAATATGCATTTTTCTGAGTCCTAATCCACGCTGGTATGGCATAGAAGAGGACGGGAAATCATCCGACCAGGGTTCAAAATTACGAATTTGTTCCAACTATAGTTCCCGTATTACTTCGAAATGGGGCATTCATTTAACTAAAAATTAAGCTTTATCTACCTTCCATGCCAAACAAATACCACATTCAATCTGTAACGGGAATTAGATACTGTCTTAATTTGACTAAATGAAGTCGCTCCGTTTCCTTGAAAGGGTAAAGAGTCCAGTTTCATTAAATGTCCTTTAATAGCGGCTCAGCCAATTTAGCATTTAAATTGGACGCTCCTCGAAGAAGGCACTGGCCATGGAAAAGAATTTAGCCAGGCGTGATCCCCTTTAAGTGCGTGAATAATTATTTTGTATCCATAACATAAAATGGAGACCGTATTGCGATGACTAGAAAGGAATGCGGGACGCAAAGTTTTCATTAGCTGCGACAATGTGGCCTCGCCAATCTTCTTCCAAACTCAGAGTAGATAAGCACATAAGTTTCCGTACGAGGAAACAGGAGAAATTTCCCGTTTAGCAGAAACTATGTACGATTATGATCAGTAGAGGATAATTTAGATAGTAATATAATCTATAATGATATGAAATAATTTCCTTCTCAAATGAATGGTCTGTTAGAAGCAAAAAGAAGGCATATGCTTTGTAATGCTATTGTTATAAACTAACTAATAAATACGATCATTCAACTCAGCGTATAAGGAATTGTGAAATGAACAAAAACGGTTCAAGGTCTCACAGATATGCAGGGGCGGGAAACCTCTTCATGTTCTAATGTAAGACAAGAAATGAAAGAGCTTTACATAAGAGAACAAAATGCGATTATTTGTGAAACATGGTGAGGTTGCAAAATTCCACAAATGTTTGTGTAAAGAATTCGAAATCACTAGATTATGAAATTTACATTTGTGTGTAATTCTTGATACTTTACGCACTCAAATCTCCGAAGGCAATTACAGAGATTCAAACAAAAATATGTCATCACATTCAACATAGAGCAACATCGTGCATAAGGCCTTTAACATGTTATAAAAAAATGGGGTGTTTAATCCATTATAAGTAAAAAGTCCTTTTTATCAAAAATCCATTTATGAATTCTTTGATAAAAGAACTTCATTTATAAAAATAGCCCATTATAAACTGGATGAAGTATAAATGAAATATAAGAAGAAACAAATTTGAAATTTATTAAATGAGATATAAGAAATTTTATTTTTTATTGAGATTGTGAATTTCTAGCAGACAGTGCATCGTTTATGTGCAATAATATTATATATATATATATATATATATATATATATATATATATATATATATATACTGCTAAAAATCTAAAGCTGAAAAATCCATTTATATTTTAACTCCTTGTTCATTTCTACAGTTTGCAAAATGGAATTCATAGGAAAAAAGTAAACATTTTGAATCAATTATTTTGAGCGAATTTTTAGTAGCATCCGATTTAAAACATTTCGGAAAAAAATATTGAATTCTAAAACCATACATAGCACTACTAAAGTACATTGAACATTATTCGTCACGCGTGTTTGTATTTCTTTCCGCTTGGATAGGAATACGAAGAAGTAATTTTAAACTCGTATTCGAGAGTATAAAAAAAATAGTGTTTTTTTAAACTTTTTTTTTGATCCATAAAAATTAATTGCGTGCTTTCTGGCGTCAAACTATATCGAGCACCACGGTTGCAGGTAAACAAGTGATGTCACAAGAAACGTCCTCTTCCCTCGAGCAAAATCGTTCGGTGGAAGCAGGATGCTCCGTCGGAATCGTCTGCCTGCTGCGAGTCGACCTTCTGACATCCATACCCAGAAGTATGGGTTACGACACCCCATAAAAGCAAAATCTATTTACTGCATAAAAGAATTTCAGAAGAGAAATCTACACCTACCTGTCGTGGGAAGGAACCAGCTGTGGAAAATCCTCACTTTTTAAGGGTCGATACAAATTTTTGTACAGAAATTAAAATCATGTTTCTTTCGATAAAAATACGTGATGACACATAATTTATTAATCTAATGAATGAATCGGTCCGCAGAGGAATGGGAATATATAAAGATAATTACATTGTCTATTAATTAAATACTATTGGTAAATCACAAGATGCAAGAATTGTTCTTAAACCCAAAGCGATAAAATTTGCCACAAAATTATATCTTGGGTAGGTATTCAATGGCGAATGTAAGTGTTTTGAGGCCATGGCCAGTGCATATTTTAAGGTCCGCATTTTAATAAATTAGTTATTTAATTTCTCGATTCGGCACTTTTTACAATTTAAAAACGTATTACTAATGAATTTTGGGATAATTTTAAAATTTTTTATTAATCTTATGAAAATGCACATTTTTAGATTTTTATCTCTAACGACGCATCATTTACCATTTGTATATACTGTTATCAAAGCAGACGCTCACCAATTAGAAATACAGTAAGTAATAACAAAGTGAACATAACGGAACAGATAGTTGTACTTTGCAAAGCACAACTATTATTTTAATATTTTAAAGTATATATATATATATACTTTGCAAAGCACAACTATTATTTTAATATTTTAAAGTATATATATATATATATATATATACTTGTGTGAAAAAGCCCCCCTGTAAAAAGGGTTGTGCAAGCGAGTGTTATCTTCATATGAGCTAGAAGTCAGACTTCTGCCCTCGGGTGCTCAGTGACCTTTACCCTCAGAAGCTACTGCATCCCCTTTCCGTGGTAAAATGGACATTGCATCATCATCACTAGATTAAAATCAAATTTTTAATCTATCTACTTGCTACATTCTCTAACTCAGTGGCTTCTGTTAAGACTAGAGCAGTTTACATAAGATTTCCAAGCTTTTAATTTGATATAAATATTAATTGAATCGAATTTAAAACTATATCTCCCTGAAAACATAAATACAGGCTTTTAAACATGATAAAGCTGAACTTCATGAAATAATTAATAGTGCCAAACAAAATAAAAGAAACTCCGAAAAGTAAAATAAGTATAGTTTGAAAGTTAACACCGATAAGTGAAATAAATGCAACTGAATAATAAAATTAATAAATTTAAACAAAAAGTGCTTAATATAATAAAAATATTTTAGAATTTTTACACAAAAGAAAAGTTACTGATCTCAAAAATGATAAAATTTGATTCCGAAAATGCTCAAATCAGTGTTTCGGTACAATAAGACATGACTACTTTAAAATTGAAAAAAAAAAAAATGCTTTTTAGTAATAATATTTTTATTTCATACATCTTTTCTTTAGTTTTAATGCATTAGTCCAATTATTTAGAACATTTTTAAATAATATCTGTCAGTGTTCTAGTTACTGCACAGAACACTTTGCTACGATATATTTTTTTAAATGTGTCTGTATGCGTTATTGTTACTTTATAATTAAAAGTAAATTCTTATTAATAATTTAAAGGAAAACGAATGACGTCCAAAGCATCGCCACGCTATGAGGTTTCGTGCGAGAAATCTGAGGATAGCCGACTGTCACGAGTTCGTACTTTTAAACAAAATCTACCTAATCCACATCCAGTGCAAAAAATTGTTGACCTTGGGTAAAGAACGCCTTACATGGCCTTGGTGTACGCTAGTTAACGAAATATTATTCTTTGACATGAATTTGGCAGGCATTTTTGCGGAATCTATCACGATCCTTGGAAATTGTGACAGCAACAGGCTGACAGATATTCAATCTCTTGTTAAACTGGCACAAAGTTTCATAGATGACTACACTATGAATGCTGAATCTGTGCACAGAGTTTCATTCCTCTGGCTCTTTTTCGTTTTGTAGTTACCGTGTTAATTTATATTTGAACAGTTCGACAGATAGTCTTCTTATGCATGGATTTTGCACACAAATTGATAGAAGTCTGCAAATTTGGTGTAAAGACCATATACCAAATTTCATCTATCGATCCGAAAGCGAATTTCAGTTATCGTTGTCACAGACAGACAAATATAATGTTAAAAATGTGTTCCAGAGTTCAGGAAGGTCTAAAATCCAAAGATTCATCAAAATCTCGATTTCGAACTTTTTTACGATTATAATGCTTCCTCTCTACTTCGTATATGAGATAGTAAAATGTGAGAAACATGTCGTTCAACATAACATTCATAAATAGCACATCTTATGTTAATCGAAAAGCGGTATTACTTCAATTTCTCGAAAACAGCCGTCACATTTCGCGTTTTTATATAGAAGTTTTATTTGGTTCCGGCAGATTAATCGAAGAAAATGATGAACTACCCATAACCTATTTATTTATTTATTTATACTGCAATAAATTATTCATACTTGGATACGATACTTAGAAGAAAAGTGCATTTAAGATTTTTGGGGAGTTGTCGAGTATAGATTTTCATCATTTCAAAGGTATTTTATTGTCTGCTTTTCTTTATTTAAAACTATTTTTAACCGATAGTAATTTAGCATTGAAAAACTTGTAGGTTAGATGTGATTTTTGCGATTAGAAGATTTTAAATTCGAATAAAATCGCGTGCCAGTTAAAATGAAGTTTAAATTTTTTTAAAAATAATAAAACGGATATATGTATAATATGTATAGTAAACTGGAAATCCAGAAATATTTAAGAATTATATACTGATAAAAAACTATCAATAAAAAAAGCAATCATTATGAAATTCAATTAAAAGTAAATATTTCCTGACTCAAGACTATTAAAAGATACGTTGTATTTAGAGAGCGCTAATGCTGCTACAAATAAAATGCAAATGAACCGAATTAGAAATAAATATTAAGTTAAAAACCAAATCAAAAAAGAAATAAATAAAAGATTAATTCGGTCTGAGGACTTTTTCAGAGGTTATCCTCAGGCAGGGATTCATACCGGGGATTTTTTCTGTGAGTGATCTGACTTTCGTCCAAAATATTAGCTAATTCTTATCTGTAAAACCTCAATTTCTTGAGATTTTTGAGTCATGATAGGTTAATAATTTTGGGCGAGTGTCAGCCCCCTCACAGAAAAAATACCTCGAATTCTATAACATAATTAAGCTTTTATTAATATGTCAAAAATAATTCTTAAGATTTAAATGCTTCTAAAAATTAATTTAAAGAATTCCTTAATAAATAGCTGCTATTAATGTCAGTTCTATATTTTTCTTGCATATTATTTCTTTAATACTGTAACTGCCTTCGGAATCCAAGTTACTTTTCTACTTAATTCTTCGCTAAATGTAATATAATTACTAACTTGTAGTAGGTTTATTGAAAATATTGATGAGCGATTGGACGGAATCCTTATACAATGCACATAAATCATTCTACAGACAAAATATAATTAGGATTATTTCTTGTAAGACCGCCCGTATAGAATACGTGGTGTCGTGAAAAAAGCATAATTTAATACAGGATTATTCCTTCAGTTTTGTGTAGTCTCCTCTAGTACAGCACAAACAAGCGCAGTTGTTAGAGCCTTCTGTTTGCTAATGTTGCTTGTCAGATCGGGACTTATTGGCGCACGAAATCACAAATCTGAAACGAAGCCCCCCCCCCCCCAAAAAAAAACTGTTACCGTTGCTAACGATTGAAAACAATATCTTTCTTCGATTAATTGCCACGGTTTCACAGAGACGACAGTATCGAAATTCTGCCATTCAAAGTTCGACTAAAGAAGCAAATGAGAAGAAATGCAAAGCGAAGTGAAGGCAAAGGATTACTTGCTGTAAATGAAATCGAGTTCCAGCACGCGTTAGGAAGTTGTTTTTTACATTCATTCATAACTACTGTTGATATTAGCAAAGAAGAAAAATGTTATCCTAAAATTCAATGATTCCTTTCTTTTCACTTCCGTCAGTTTCCTGTTAAGTCCCATCACATCGTTCTAAATCCTAAAAGGGCATTCGTTTTAGCAGAGAATTGATTTTTTAATACTATTGGTAGAATTTACACAGAGTGATAAGCTAGATACTCCACTCAACATGCAACATCACCCAACTCAATTTTCAAAATTCTGTAAAAAAAAGCAATAAAATTTAATTTTTTCGCAAAAAATAATGACTATTATTTTAGTTTATAAACAGAACACACATAAATATGCGAACTCATATTGACACCAAATGTGAAAAAAAATCTGTACTATTCCTTAATGGTCCGAAAAATTCACTTTATTCTTCCTCTTGCGGAATTTTGAAAATTAGGATAAGTAGTGTAGCTTGTTAAGTATCCATGTACATTACTTTTGTTTTAAGAAACTTAACTGGTATATGCAGTCTCTTTCATGAAACTAACTTTAATTATTCACGTTGACGGAATTTGTTAATGCGAATATCTCATTGAAAGAATTCATGTGTGTTCTATTCCAAGAAGTAAAAAAAGGAAATGAATTTACATGTTTTATTGATCTGATTTTTAAATTAATATCTGGAAAAAATACGAAAGCAAAAGATAGAATAACTTTATACTTTCAATGTGAATAGATGGCAAGAATGACTTTTTAATAGATAACGTAGGTATATTTATCGAACTGCATCGAATCGAACATGATAAATCTTGAGTGGATATCAAGACCTTTAATTTTTGGTCTTAACCCTACAATGCATCGTGTAGCCATTTGGCTAAACATTTTTATTTCCTTTCTTAAGTTTCACAGGGCAACAATCTGTGTTTGGAAATCATTTTTTAAATGCGTTTTGATAGATATTTGCAGAAAGCATCAATATATGGCAAAAACGGAAATGGAATTGGATTTAAACTGGAAACAGAAAAATAACCGAGATGGCTGTTGTATAAATAATTCTACCATTAAAAATGCTATCAAAATGTTTTATTTCCTTTATTTCCATTATACAAAATATGTTGGTAAAAAGGCACTTTATATTTGTTAAAATTTCACCAGAAAAAATAAACTAAATTAAAAAAAAATCCTAAATTATATGAAATTATTCAGAACACATGTGTTTATTTCGTAAAAACAGAAAGTCATACATTCTAGGGTTAAAACAATTCCTTGAATCATTTTTAATGAATTAAACCAAAGCTCAAACTTATTTGAGTATTTCATTGAGCATTATAAAAATCGGCACACGTCGCAATCATCTTCTAGAATTGCTAAATTTTAGTGAGCAATGATCATTCACTGGTGTATGCGTAGAACCTGGCGTGCCGTCGTCCTCCCTACCAGCCTATTGTCATTTATGCAGCTCGCAGCATTACGGTACTTCCATTAATTCTTCTTCGTCCAAATATTCAAGGCTCAAAAATTGTGATTTCTAGTAGTGCATTGTTCTTGTCAGCTAATTGTAATATTTCATCATATACTTTTCATTTAAACATCAAATGTTTTTGTTGTTTTTCACTTGACCATTGCTCTTCCTTATATGTCTAAGTGGAAACTATCTAAACCTTTGTTTCGAACTCAGACATGCACTATTAAATCTGCAGAATAGCTTCGGTTTCAATTTCTATATATATTTTAAATCAAGATAGCCATTCGACCGAATCTCAAAATGAAGCGCAACTACGTCCAACGAAACAATTTGCTAATGAACGTAGACTATTTTTTTTTTCAGTTAGCAGAATAAAAAACATAATTTCATTTCTTACTGAAGATGAGGCGACCCAATATATTTATGCCAAGCTAAATATAAATATTAGCGTTCACCCACTCTCCAAAACAGTATAAGTCACAGAGTAACAAAAGTGTATCTAATTTTCAAGCAGAAAAAAGTTTCCAAGTTTGGCAAAAACAAATATATTTTTAGTGTATGTACTATATCTTCCCTTCTCAACGGCATACGAAACAAATCAAGTCCCGGCATTTGCCGGAGGATTCATTGTGGAAAACGACTGTTAATAACTATTTCTTCATCTTGTTTCTCCTTCGTGTCCCCTAAGTGCCTTCATTTAAAGAAAGGGTTCAAAGAAAAAATTATTTGAGCCGAATCCAGAATCATTTCCACAGGGATGGTGGCACCAAGCCACACTCCAGGCTCCATAAATCACAGCTTCGCACCCCAAGGTTGGGGTCAAGAGAGAAATGGATCTCCGCAGCAGTTGCCAGGATGGATGGATGGATCCTTTGTGGACGACCTAATGGAAAATCCGTCTTGCGCCCTCCAGCTTTGTTTGCCTCTGTTGATAGAATCAAACTTCCGAACAAAGCCACCGCATTAAGGAAGCTCATGGCGGCGGATCACGTAAAAATTTTCTGGAGGCGGAAAAGCATATTACGGAATACTATTAAGCTTTAATCGTGTCACTTAGAAGGGTCGTGAGAATGCATCAATACTCTTTTACTTTCCCTTATACGAAGTATAGAGAAAATGCAGTCATCATCAAAAAATTCTAACTCGAGATTTTGAAAATCTCCACGTTTTAGATTTTATTAAGTTTTGAAAAACACATTTCTGACATTATGTCTGTCTGTTTGCGTCTGCCAAATATGGCTAAAAGATGCTTTGAGTTACAAAGATGAAATGAGGTATATGGTCTTAAGGTAGGTATTTACACCAAATTTGCAGATTTTTTTTTTTCCAATTTTGAGCAAAGTCTGTTCAAAAGAAGCCCGTTTGTTATGCTGTTCTAATATGAGTTAACAGGATAATGCAAAACAAAGATAGTTTGAGATATAAAATTCGGTAAACATATTTAACATCTATACACCTTTCAAATGTTGAGTCAAATCCAAGAAAGGTTTTCCGTTTGTCGGCCAAAAACTACATAAGCGCGATGACTAAAATTCTCACGTCAAACGCAATGATTTAAATATATCAAATTTGGTATACAACTTTGTGATTACAATTGTAGTTCAAAGTCAAATTATGATTTAAATGAGCTGGGAAAAACCCGTTTGAAATATAAATTCACATCTATTATAGAGTATGCAAGAAAGTTTTGAGAAGACCGCTCAAGTTAATTTCTTGAAGGAAATAAAATTCTTTTAAGTAATGAAAGAAATTGAAATAATTATTTGAAACAAACTGCTTTAGAAAACTTTTAAGTAAAACTTTTTAAAGATGCACTGTTCAAGAAGTTAAAAAAATTTTCTTATTCTTTTTTTAAAAAATAATTTTTCCTGGAATTGTAGCTATAAAGGAAAAAAAGACTTAAAAACTGAATACTTATATTGAAGTATTTAAAGCGCAACTTTACTTTCTTCGATTAACAATTGACTCTTTTTGGGAATTCTCAGCTGAATGCATTCATATGGCAGCAACGTCTTATTCAACAAACAGTAAAATAAAGCTTTTAATAGCATTAGGTTTCTGAGAAATTCCTAACTTCTGTTTCGAATAAACACTTCTAATAAAAATAGATCCTTTTCCAAATGTTTGTCCTTTGTGTTGATTCGAAAAATTTCCACTTCTTCCGGTTGTAGAGGGAAAAAGAGAGCGCTCGAAGAACAACGTCTCGGGAAATGAGGCCAATACAATCCAACTGAAATGAAGATATATCACTAATGAGTTCGCATTCCTAGTATGTGCGTTCGAATCAACCGAAAAAAAATCGTCTGCTTCTAAATCTCGCGTGATTCGAAGTTCTAGGGACAACGCCTGATACTTCAAAAGGAATATGGGAGATGTTAAGACTGAAAAAAAAAATTTCATAGTGCTGTTTGGAACTTGTGTCTGTCATTTCTATTCTCGGAGAAAATCATGCATTATTCACGGGGAGAACCGACCGATTCCACCCCCTCCCCCCGTTCTTCCGCAACGGAATCCAAATGATGATATGGTGTGTGCACGTTTGTCCAAAAGACAAATTAGGAAATCTATTTTCTGACACAATTGAAAAGGTTGTCGGCCTCAGCAAAACGATTATCTTTTTTTTTTATAACGTGTAGGATCCTTTCTTTTTATTATTGTTACTTCATTTTTCGTCTGACTTTGAATGTTCGACTGAATAATCATAGCGAAGTCATTGAAATAAACATCATGTAGAAATTCACTATAATTTTTTTTAAAAAATCCGGTTTTACTTTTATCAAATACAGAGCAAGAAAAATCCTGTATTTGTGCCTTTAATATTTTTTTAGGGGAGGGAGGGGGGAAGCAGCCTATCTTTTGCTTATAATTTACGAACAATATGGAAATTATTCCGAATACACAAATGAGAGTTGTAATCAATTTATTTTTGTTTTTTTCTTCATAATTAATACTTTCCCGAAATATCAGATGAACGAAACCAAAGCAACTAAAATATTATGAATTGGAAAAGTTCGAGATATTTGCTTTCGTCTGTATTGTAATGAATTGTTCTCGTATTTTCAGATTTAATTAGATGTCAATCACTGATTTAAATAAATTTTGATTGCATACCAGGAGCGTCACCTAGAAATACATTTTAAAAAGATTAAAATGTAGAAATGAATAAAAAATTCCTGCTCCTAATTACATCTAATGCATAGAGAAAAAAATTTATATTATATATATATAATAATTAAAAAATGTAAAAAATTTAATTATAAAATGGGGGGTTTTTTTGCATTTAAAAAATTAGAAGATTACAAAATACTCCAAAGCCCACACGCACACACAGAGAATCTTGTTTCACTCTCGCCCTACAAAAATGTTCAAGATCTGAGAGTGTTTTTTTCCTCTAATTTCACGGATGGAAAATTCTATACATTGTTGTTAATTTCCTTTAATTGGCTTATTGGAAAACAATAAGAATGTCAACTGATGCATGAAACCACTAGAAATTGTTTTTATTTGTTCAAATGCTCACGCGGCTTCTTTCATCTTTTTTCCGGTCCAGGTTATTGAAGGAAGACACAAGCAAGTGTTTTCCCTTCATTTTTCAAAGCCTCAGACGGTTGACAGTTTCCTGTTGACGCCAACGCTCCTCGCAGAGATGAGCATCGCGAGAGTCATAAATAAATATCGGCTTCCTTTTGTTTGCAATCACGTTTTTACCTTGATTATTTTCGATTGTTTTCATATTGAGGTCTACTAAGTATTTGATTGGTTGCTTTGGTTGCAAAAGAGTTGGGGGGGGGATGCAAAGAAAACAAGAAATAACAAGGATGTGCAAATTCGCACTTGTCAAATGATTGATAGTGCTTGTTAATCAAGTAGACAATCAGTTTGTTTTTACTTCACTCTTACTTTCTCGTGCACGAAGTATAAAGAAAGTATTGTGACTGTCGAAAAATTCGAACTCGAGATATTGATAAACCTCCAGGTTTTGGAACCTACGTTCGAGAGACATTATGTCTCTCTGGGACAAAGATGGCTCAAAACTGCTTTGATCTAGACGGATGAAATTTGGTATACTGTCTTTATATCAAATTTGCAGATATCTACCAAACTTTGAGAGGAATCTACTCAGAGGAAGTCCGGCTATTCGAATATAAGTTGACACGGCAACTGCAAAACAAAGAGAGCCTGATGGATAAAATTCATTACAAAGATTTGTCATCTATGGTTTAGACATCTATCCTAGTTTAAGCTTAATTGAACAAGAAGTTGAACGTCTATCGGTCCGTGCGTCGGAAACACATAAACGTGATAACTCAAAATCGCAATGACTTAAATATATGAAATAGAGTTTTGGACTCAGTGACTACAATTGTAATTCTGTATCAAATTTCGGTTTCAATCATTTGGTAAAAACGCATATAAACCAGAAATTCGATTTTCGGACGCTTTTGACCGAGGGACAGAGATTAATCGTCAAAACAGTTCAGCAAGGATCACACAATAGATTCAATAATGACAAATTCACACCAAAGGTCAACATTTCGTAACTATTGTAAGTATGAATGTCATGGAAGGCTTTCTATGGGATAACATCTTCATTAAAGAGAATATCAGAACATTTTGGGGAAATCATTCTTGCTGATTTGTACTTGTCAAAAGCAATTAATTCGGGTATAAGAATGCCAGTGGATCCTGATTAAAATTGAATAACAAGCATAACCTTATTGCTTTATAGAACAATCAATGATCTCAGAATCAAAATTTCTGCTTTAAAAATGCACATTAATGTAATGTAAAATGTAAAAATGCATTAAAAAAACAAACAAATAAATAAACATTTAACATTAATAAAATCTAGGTAAAATTCGAGAACTGCTTTCTTAACAGCATATTTAGGAACAGCATTAACAGCATATTAAGACTTCATTATCTTTCAAGACACTACATCATTTTGTCATTTTATTTATTTAATTCTTCATTTTGGCTCCAAAAAAATATTTAAAGAGAAGTAAGAATCTGTAGATTAATTTTTCGGAAAATTTCGACTTAAAGCAATTATATATACATTTATTTTTCGGAGCAATAAATAAGTCCTAATATTTATCTGCGGAATACTTTATGCATGGAATCACTTTTCCAAGCGCAGAAGGTTCATTCTTCTTCATAATATATTCAATTCATAATAGTTGTAATCATAATATATTCAATTCATTATTTTGAAGCACAGGACGTTTATAATTAACTCTCTAACAAAATATTGCTTGCCACAGTCGTGTGCACATTAGGGATCACGATGAATGATACACCGATCAGAGAGTTAAACAGTGTCTTTCTTAGGGAGACAGCTATCGTTTATACAAGAAATAAATTTAAAACTCGTATTTACTTTATCCAAGCTAAGAAATATACATTCTCAGTTCATTTGAATCGCAGAAAACCAGCATCTTTTATAGTCATTGATTTCTTTCAAAATTCTGCTCCTTCTAAATTTTATTTGAAAACATAAAAATAGGATTACCTTATCAAAACCACAGGACCCAGACGAAAGCTACAGATTTCTGTCTCTACAATGTTTGTTTATATGTTTATACACGTCATATAGATGTTTACAATGTTATTTATCAAATTTTTCTCTTTTTTTTAATTAGTAATCTCCTTTCTCTGCAAGTTCAACCCATTGCTACCATTTGTTTTTAGGTATTCTTGTTCCTTCCATTTAGTTTATATTTCTCCAAAACATTAAATACAGCCGTGTAAGATCTGACACCGTTGGGATTCTCTCTGAAGATCCCCGGCTGGTTTGTCGTTTCTTTCTTTCTTTCTTTCCTCCTCTTTTTTACTCTTTCCTTCCATCTTGTACCCATCCAACGATTTAGATAACTCAGTGTTGTAAGCACCAGGAGCACAGAATGGCGTTATGTTATGTTCCATTAAATGAACAGTTGAATATTCTAAAATGCGATGAAGCGAATCCTTTCATGATATGCCTCACCAACTTAATTTTAGAATACCAAGGTTCACCAATTTGGAGAAGCCTTTTACTCCGGAATGCAAGCAGGTGAATGACGTCTTCCCCAACACTCTGCTAGTAGCTCGTTTTAAATGGGCGATGAAACAATAATAATAATTACGGGAAGAGATGTTGCTTCGCGCTCTATGAGCTGGAAAAGAATTCGTTCCCTGGAGAAAACCTATTTAATGTCACAACATTAAAAAAAAACAGTTTGTTGCTAAAGCGAGGCAACAGAATAAAGAAGTCTGCTAATTTTTTCGGCGTGGAGGTGCGGCGCCTGTCTTCAGCGGGAAGCGGTGATGATCGTTAGCGGGGATCACCTTCCACTAGGATGAAAAAATCTCAGCGTCCACTGTGAGATAAGAAGCAGAAGATAATGTAAACTGTTCTCGGCTTCGATTTCTTACCTCCCCACCACTGCAACGACTACTTCTTGTATTTCCGTAATTTGAAGATGTATAGAAGTTTGCGAAGAATGACTTTTATTTTGTTTGGGGAAAAGTTTCGGGACAGAAATAACTAACGATGCTGGTCTGCTTTGAAATTCAATTGAGACTGGTACGTATAATAAAAAGGCAGTTTTGCGCTAAGAATTGAATTTCGAAAGTGATTGCAGATGTAAGATGAAATCGGAATGCATAAAAATTAGAACCGCACAATAAAAGGTATTTGATTTTAATTTGAGGATAGTTAAAATGGAAAATACAATTTCATTCTAATCGATTAGAATTATATTTTAAATTCAACTGTTGTGTGCTTAAAAACTACAGAAAATTAATTTTTATCTATTCGATATCGGTAAAGAAAGGACATTTTCATATTATTAAAGAATTTTCTTAGTTATCGTCATATTTACAAAATGGAAACATCCGGAAAATTTTCTTACATTAAGTTGAGGTTAATTAATTTATTCTCCAATTCTAAACAGGCTTTTTGAATTCAGTTCAGGTTGTTTGCAAACATAGAAGGTAAGCCAAACATAAAGAAATAGATCGTGGGGTAGGAAGTGCAAAGTAGAATGGGGGGTGTGTGTGCTTCGGAGTTACATAGGAATCGTTGCCAGCGAATTAAATAAAAGTATAAAAGACAAATAAAAGGTATAATATAAATGTAATGAAATACAATAACATAAAAGGTATAATATAAATGTACAAATAAAAGCCTTACAAGTCGCACGCAACATGGCAGATGCGAACATGGTAAGTGGGAGACAGTTCCAAATTTGAAAAATTCTTTGCCATCAAGAACTATATGTACCTTGCATCGAGTTCATTCTGTAACTGGACAATAAATAAAGAAAATAGATTTTTAATATTCCATAAATAATTACAATAGTGAGAATCTATTTAAAGGCTGTATCCTTTCGCTTAAAATTATAAGAAGTCGCATTTCGTGTGAAAATAAATGAAACTTTGAATACATTTTTTTTCCTCGGAAATATTTATTAGTTCAAGAGTTTTAGGAATAAAAATAAAATACTCAAGTGTTATTCATAGCTCTATCTAATTAACCACACGCTTCGATTTCATACATTTTAAGGATATTTTATCATAAAAAACAAACACACATTCTTTTCATTAAATTTGTTGTTTTTCCTACAAATTAATGACAAGGCGTTAAGAATGTCGAAAAAAATATTAAGATTGTAGACTATATAAATATTTTTGCGTGAAAAACATTAACGAAATTTAAGATAACACAGAAAAAAAAAGGAAATCGCATTCACTTTTAATTCTAAAAGATACTTAAAGAAAATTATCAACCCATTGAGAACTTGTAAAATTATTGAATTGCTCCTCGCTGTATTTCTTTTAATCATAATTCAATACAACTTTCTATATTTAAAAACTATTATATATAAAAAGGACTCATTAAAGAATATATAATCTTGATTCATTTTTAATAATAATTCATTTCCTGTATCTCAAAAGAGCATAAGAATTTTGCTTAATAATTATGGCAACTGCTGTACTAGTTTTTTTCGATTTCTCTGTCACAAGGATTTTTATTCTTCCGCATAGCTTAAAATGGAGCTGAATCGCATTTCATTCCTTTTGCTGGGCTACTGCTTCATTTCATTCCGCCTCCCAAACAATTAAGGACACGAAAGGATTAGAGAGAGGATCAAGTCATCGTTGAGTAATGAGAGGCACCTGCTGAAAGTGTCCGGTTTACTTAAGACTCATTTAAGGTCGTCGAGAAGCGATGCAATAATCCAATGCTCAGAAGGTGAATGCAAATCAAAACACTTATGTTCTCGGCTGGCATATAAAACTGATAACTCATTTCAACTAATTAAAATATATCGCTAATTATAAAAAATCACCTACATTTTATAATAAAAATTTAACTTTCAAATTTTAAAAAAAATTGAAAGTTTTTGTAATTTTTTTATTATCATATCCGGGTTTTGAAATCTAAGGCCGATTTATCTGAAATCCATTTATGTATTGATTTGTTTTTAAACGCATAATTTTTTCCTTGATTTTTAAAGTGCAATTTAGAAAGACAGAAAAGTTTCTTCGCATTAAATTTTCTTTCATGAAAAGAATGAAATGTTTCTCCTTTTGATCAAGGACATTGCATAGGAAGAAATAATTATTAAAATGCTTAACCACTAAATTTAATAAAAACTTGCGCACAGAATGGAATTGTAAATTATATTTTCAAGAGAAAAGGTTATTTTAGAAATTTAAATAGAATTAATTTTTGTTTTTTGGTAATTCCATGAAAAAAAATTATTAAATGACCTTATTCTATTAATATATAAACATTTTAAGGATGAATCAATCATCATAAGGATTAATCAAAAATATATTAAACATTTCTAAAGAAGAGCAGCTAAGTTTTTCAGAAAAATGAGCCATTCTTGTGCCTCGCAAGATCCTTATAGACCCTTGACCTCAATCTGAATGGCGCTTTATGGAATGGATGCAAATATCTGCGTGGATCGAAAATGAAATTTATTAAATATATTAATCTCTAACATAATTCGATAAAAAAAACCTCAAGTGTATTGAGGGAAATTCCTCATTATGGGAAATATTTATTTCAGTAGACTCTCATTGAGATATATTATCAATACTGCGCAATTTCCTATAATGTATACTCATACCAGACTTGAATTTTTGCCAGATAGTGCATTTTTTACTGTATCCGATATCTATTATCAAACGAGTGAGTAACCATATTAATATGATTGGACCAAAGGTTATTTTAAAGGAAAACATCGATTCCATTGAGATGATATTGCTGGGATTCTTTCTAAAATATATTTATAATTATTCCGAAAATTCAAAAGCAATTTTTCACTTTTCTTTGAGATAAAACTTCTTTTTCCATTAAAATTCACATGCAAAAAAATTCTACTGTAAAATTTCCGTATTGATAGATAGAAATTTTAAAAAATTTAAGATATAGTCTTTTAGATGCTAATTAGATTTTGAAATTTATTCCAAAAAAAAAAACAGATAAAAATCTTAAATATGTCCAAGCATCCATATTTGCGTAATTGTCATTTTAAAAACCCATTTCAAAACACTTCTTCGCTACAGTAACCAAATATCCTAATACTACTTAAAAACTATCAGTTCCAGTAATTTCAAGTAAGAACAGAAGATAATCAAATAAAATAAATGTAACATATATCAAATGCGTCTTGGCCAAATATCGCGCAGAAGAAGAAGGGGAAGACGTCATCCTCGTCATCTGATTAAAGACGCGTGCCCCAGAATAATGGTTACGTTTCTTCAAAACAAGATGTAATATATCTAAATACTTTTGCTTTTTTTTACTTATAAAATAAAGAAAAAATAAAAATTTATATTGCCAAACTGAATTGTATAAAAATGTAAAAGTAATTGAATAAATCTTAGTATTTATTCATTACTAGCCGCCTTTGGCGACCAGCCGATTCAGCAGTATTACCGCTCGCTACAATTTTGAATTAAATATTTTAAGTAACTGATCTCTTAATAGATTCTCAAACAAAACATTTTTAATCTTCAAATTTTGATAGTCATACTAAACTTATACTGTTGTTTAGATCGTTTCGTTCAATTTACTATATATATTTTGCTAATTTGTTGTCATTTCCGGTAAAACTTCAACTTTAATTTAAAGGGGAAATGATGAAATTGCAATTAATATAAACATATTTTTTAATAAAACCAAGCGTTTTATTTTATTTATCATCTTTATTGTTATTTATTTATTTATTATTATTGAATATGAGTATTGCAAACAGAATCGCTCGGTATTTTAGTCTTATGTGAACTACAAAATATTTTTCATAATTTATGAAATATCTAAAACAATAATTCAACAAAAATTTCTCAGATTCAGCATAAAATTCAGTTTTTAGTTTTTCTTTCAAAAGGATTGAAATGAAATCAATAATAATATTTTGTTCCGGCCTATAAATATATTTCAAAAATTATGAAGTCTAAATTTCATGCAGTAAGGCATCATATTCTGAGAAATATTCTGGACACACCAAATTTTAAATAAATGAATGAATGTTTCTATTTTCCACGATCAACTAAGACTTATTTATGAAGTTTTGAATGTTAAAAATTTAGAAAAACTCAACATTTTCATAACCTGCGCGTATTGATTGGCGTATTTTCTTTGAAACTATCGATGGAAAATCTAAAATTATTCTTTTTTTATTGAATAGTGATATTCAAATGTTCATAAATCAGTCAGTTTAAGTGATTGATTTAGTTGATTGGAAATTAACTCTTTTTATTTAAAATATTAGTGTTTCAAGAACCCTTTGTTATTGGTCATTTCCACAGCAGAAGCTTTATGTAAAATCAAAAATTCGTTACTTATTAGAGCATTTATTGAATCAAGTTACATAAAATATAATCATTTTCCATTTAGACCATTTTAGCAGATCTGTGTCTTACTAAAGGTTTACAAATTAGCTGTGTGGCCCCGATTTGAATGGATATCCTGTTCATATTAAACAAAACTTGCCTTAAAATAAAACTGATTTATTGGATTAATAAAATAGAGAGTGTAAAAGATCATAAAATAATTTTTCTTGAATTTATTTTTTAGAAAAAATAATATTTCATATTTGTTTCATTTCCTACAGACACGTGCCGAGAATTATATTTTTGCAGATTTCATTTCCAAAAAGACTTAATTTATTTTTATTTGGAGCTTTAATCAATGTGATGGCAACACTTTGGAAAAAGCTAATTTTTTCCCATGAATGCGAAACGTGCTCAAGCAGCTTAAATTTTATTTTTATTTGGTACGAAAAAAAATGTTGAAAAATATAGTTAAAATATTTAAAAATTCATTAAGAATAGAAATTTAATTTTAAGGTTAAAACATTGATGCCATTTAAAAGATAAATTTTTGATCTTAAACTTGATGTAAAAATCTTTTGTGTGCGGTAATATTTTCGGAAGTTATAGCAGAAACGCGCCAAAATTTCGCTTTATTTTTAAAGAAATAAAATTCTATTTAAAAATTCGAAAAAATAACCCCTAGTTGCACATTCCCGGCCTCCAAGGTATATACGTGCAAAATGTGGTAGCTGTAGGTTGAATGGTCTGGCCTGTAGAGCGCCAACACACACACACACACACACAATATGAATAATATACGCATTTTAAGAAATGAAGCAATAAATCCACTAGCAGTCTTGATTTCTATCAGATTCATTGATTTAAAGTGAATCATTTGCTAAATGTAAATGTTTTAAAAATGCTTCCCTACTTATATTGTCAGACCCCATTAATGCATACAGTAATTCTCAAAATTGATTATACATTACTGTCAATCTCTCCAATAAAAGCATTAAAATATGTTAAATAAGCTTAAGAAATAAGAGAAAAATAAAAGGCACGTTAAGAAATATATGAAGAAGAAGGGGTTTTTTTAAATATTATCTTTATGTCAAAGCTATGGATACTTAGTCACAGTCATGTAAACGCAAATAAAAATAACATAAATTTATATTTTAGTTGCTTTCAAAACAGATTCTGAACGGTTTTAAGTTGACAAGGTTTTGTATTAACTGATTTTTTGTTTTATTCGATTTTAGCTTTTTACTTGCACCAGAGTTTTAAAGAACTACTTTTCCCTAATCTTGTCTTTTGGAACATAACTTTCCAATTCAGAGCACACATTTTCACCAAACTGGGAGCTTGCGGATCGAAGTAATCATGCAATTGCATTTTACGAATGGAAATAAATGATAATTTTATAATTTTGGAATCTTCGTCTAATTGAAATATAAAATTTTATCTTAAACTCAGTCTCATTGCATTTTGTTTTAACTTTTTATCTATCCAAATATTTTATTTTATCCATTATGCCATCGATAAAAGCTTGACTTCCACCTCATTTGCAGACACACAATCGCTTGCAAAAATGAGCCTCGCTCATGTTTGAATAAAAGAGTGATTTGGAAATGTAATCCAGAAATAGGCTTCTGCCATATATAGGTTCGATTATTCCTTCCAAAAATGTCATATTTACTTTCATCACTGAACAGGACTTTATAAAAAAAATGTTCAGATTCCGAAATATGTTTTATACTGAAAGCAATTCTTTTTATCTTATTAACTTCTAAAATAGGTGGTTTTATCTCCTCGTATAAAAATTACACAAAAACTATTGTAATAGTCAAACATTCCAACTCAAAAGCGCTTTGAGTTGGACAGAGGATATTTGGTATACGGTACTTACAACAAATTTGTTGATTTCTATCAAATTTTGAGAAAAATACGCTCAAAGGAAATTAGTCTGTATGGCTCTTCCAATTTTAATTAAAATTAATTACAAAATGAAGATAGTTAGATGGATAAAATTAGATACAAAGAGTTAACATCTGTAATGTAGACACCTATCACATTTTGAGATACATCCAACAAAATTTGCCTGCTCATCGGTCTGTACTTTCAGAAGCATGTAAACGCGATATCTACAAAATGCAATGACTTAAGTATATAAAGTTTGGCAAGTGATTTTGTGAATGCAAATGTGATTCCGTGTCAAATATTTTTTAACATCCGTACAGACTAATTTCTTTAGAGCGGAATTTGCTCAAATTTAATAAAAATCTACAAATTTGTTGAAAAGACCGTATACCAAATTTCATTTGCCCAGCTCAAAGCATTTATCACAGGTAGGTGGATAGGCGGATATAGCGTCAAAAATGTGTTTTTCAAACTCAGAGAGGTTTCAAACCTGGAGATGCATCAAAATTTCGAGTCCGAATTTTTTTGACGATTGCAATGCTTTCCATACTTCGTATACGAAAAAGTAACAAGTTCAAAGTTTCCGAACTGAGTCTATAAAAGAAGACCGAATAAGTTCTTCGCATTCTTCTTTATCATCACATAAATAAACACCAAACAATTTGTCTGCTGATTCGTCAATAGGGATTCATTGCGAAGTCATGATACGGGTGTCGACACCAATACTCTTCAAAATTGTTCTCTGCTTTTTAGAGATTCCACTCCGAAATCGATATATAAATAAAACTCTGAGTCGTATAACCGAAATAATTCATCATCACAATGGTACAATACGGAAACCGAGATGAAATCTCACATACGAGCATAAATAATAAATAAAAAAAACTTATAAACGGTACTTCATTGCATTTGAATCTTAACTGAACAAACATGGATGGAGTTGTTCCTAAAGTTTCAAATGAGATATTTTTAATTATAGGAGAATATAATTTTGATAATGAACAGGAATGTCTAGATACTTCATCTACAATCAATGACTTTTATTTCAATATTCAATTTTTATTTCAATAAAAGCAAATAAGCAATTGTCAAAAATGAAATGTTATTTAAAGAAAAGCATTCGTAATTCCTTGCATATATCTTCATCAAGGACATTTTACCATATCCATCAGTTGTAAGAAGAAAAGATTTAAATATTGCTTAAAGCCATACGGAAATTTTATTCCTTAAAAAATGTTTGGAGAAATACTTCCACAAATACATGCTTTAGTTCCTTGATATAACTAGACAGAAATTTTAAATGCTTTAGCTAATCTTTAATAAATCAAGTTTAAACTACTGAAATTTCTCTACGTAATTTTCAAAATTACATTTATTTTTTTATTTCATAATTATTAAAAGTTATATTTACTTTTTCTATTTTTATAGAATAATCAAATGATCTCAATACAACACTAACAGATAATATTTAACCCTCTTAACCTCAAGTTGACGTGTCATACTGCATTAAACTTATTAGAAATAGGCGATACTAATCGATACAAAATATACACATAATCCACAAACGCTTCTATTTCAATCGAAAGACAAAGCATTCCTGAAATGAAAAGGCCATTTAATATTACAAAAAAAAGCAAAATAGTTAATTTGTGAATTAAAATGATATTCATGAACAAAAATGTGATATTGGAAGAGGAGCAAGCTCCTGTGACACAATTTCTCGCAAAATTTGGTAGAAAAAAGTTTATAATTGGGCTTTTTAATTTTTTTTTCTACTCCAAGTCCTATTTCAAAAAAAAAATGTATGTTTTGTTTTCGCCAATAATATTTTGAAATCCCAGATCTGTTGAAGAAAATGCAGAGTTGAATTTTATAATAAATTTGAATGTGCGACACTTTTGTCAAATTTCGATTTAATATCCTTTGTTTTTTATGAGCTTTTTTTAAATTTTACATTTATTGTACGTAGTTGACAGCGCAGTACACAGTAACTGCTTAGTTATAAATGTTTTCTTCACTGAACAGAATGAAATGATCGATTTTTAGGTACAATTGTTGCTCCGTAAGCATCACTGCAGATAATCGGAAACATCCATTTCAAAATAGCCGGCATTTATTCAACGTTTACATAATTTGATTTGCCCGATGCAATTATACTTTGAAAGCAGCTCTAAAAAGGGCAATCAACCACTGATTGCTGAAGGAACAATGGACCTTCCGCCTCCGTAATGACGATATTCAATTCTTCAAAAAGGAATCATTAAGTACTTATTGTAATCATTATTGTACTGTAATCATTAAGCTGTTGAAATAAACTTCAAAACAGTGAATTTAACAGTTTAGTCATTCGATGCATTAACAGTTTGGATCTGAAAAGTTAGGTAGAAATGAGATCATGGCTCTACTTTATTATTAAGGAGTATAACAAAGAAAATTAGTTATGGATTAGAGATCAAGGCTTTAGTATTAATCTTGGGCAGGAGCATGCGACCCGTCCCAGAGTTATTCAAGTTAGAAATAATGTCTTAAAAACAGTGTTTTTATTAGAAAAGAATATCGTCTCGAAATATTCCATACTTTTCAAAATGATCGACCAGCTCATTTCTGGAATTACCAACACGTGTCGGCAGATGATTTAAGTTATCTAGCAGATAAAAGTTTCAAAAAGAAGAAGAAGAAGACATTTTGATTTAAACCCGATTCTCTAAGGCCCAACACACAGCAAAAATGAATCGCCGAAAGCAATGGCTGGGAAAAACAGAGTAACATGAATATCATTTGAAACAAACAATTGGCTAAGCAATACTATTATCGAAGATGGATGCCGAGAATCCAAAGTTGCCACCAACTTTGATTCGGTTGTGTATACACGAAATCTTCCTCTCAGGTAAACCCAAATCCAAGGTTTTACTTTTGGAATCAATAATTGTGATACCTCTACCTTCTTTAAGAAGATGGCGAATATCTAAATAATTCTTGTATTTCAAATTCCGAATTTCGGTTGTTTTACGGCTGATGATCATGCTGTGACAAATAGTATAACCGAGCGAATGTATCAAACATTAGACAAGTTGTAAAACTTCATGTTGGTCTGATAACTCTACCAGTAACCTAATTCTGAACAATCTAAGGAAAAGTCTAAGCTTCGGGCTCCACAACGGCACAACGCCGTTTTGCCGTTCAAAGTCAGTTCAAGAATCTAGATCTTTTCAGCATCTACAGAGTAATATAGAAAAGCTCATTCCAACTCCTGCTACAAACGCAGGACATGCTTCATTCATCCTGCCTGAAACGAACGCACTCATCATTGCGCATAATCCAAGCTCGAGTGCCTGATGCACGACGAAGCAAATTATCCTCGTGATTGGGGTTCAGATGGAAGAAAGGAAAACCTAAGATCTGAGAAACCGTATAATACCTCAAATAGCTGGACAAATATCTGAGACTTTCGTCCACAGGCTTCTCACAGGTGAAAGACAGCAACTCTCAAATTTTCAAAAATTATGAAAATTTCAAATTAGATATTATTGTCAAGTTGTTTCAATTCATGATATCATCAAACTGTTAAGATAAATCATTTGAAATTTCAATTAAATAGCAAGTTATTGTTTTACAAAAAAATCTTTAATTAGGCGCAAGATAAAGTTTCTCAAAGTAGAATAATTTTTTCTTTGATTGAGCTTAGAATCCCAGAACATTGTTAAGGAAAATGTGAAGCGACACGGTGCATCTCAATGAAAAACAACTGTCCCGTTCTTATATTCTCCTACACGAAAGTATAAAGAAAGTATTGTAATCATCAAAAAACTTGGGATTTTCACAAATTATGTATTAGACATCTCCGAGTTTTAAAAACGTTTTTTTTTTTTTTTTTTTTTTTGGCATGCTGCTGTCTATCAGCTAGTGAAAATAATTCAAAAACGCTTTGAAATAGATATATGAAATTTGGTGTACTGTCATTACAACAAATTGTAGATTTATATTAAATTTTGAACAAAATTTATTCAAAAAAAAGTCTGTGTGTCCAGCTGTTCGAATGTAAGTTAACACGATAACTATAAAACGGAGCGAGTGAGATATATAAAATTCGGCACACATATTTAACGTCTGTCGCGTACGTACCTCTCAAATTTGGAACCGCACCCGACAAGGGATTGACCGCTTGCCTGCTTGTAAATCCAGGAACATGCAAACGCGATAATTCAGAAACGCAATGATTTAAATATAACAAATTTAGAATGAAATTTTGACAAATTTTAGTTTCAATCGGTTCAGCAGAACATGTCTAATGCCCGAATACGATTTCCGATATTGATCGACCCTATGTGAAAAATTAATTGCCAAAAACCTTGCCAAGGGTCAATAAAAAAATGCTCAGTTCACACCAAAGACTAATATTTCGTAATTATTGTACGCCATTGACATGGAAGGCGTGCTCTGGGATAATGCATTTGTTAGTAAGGGAGATAATTTCGGTTAGAAAAAACATTTTTGGTTTACAAATGAAATGATCATCAGCTTTAAGTTGTAACATTACCTGAATAGAGAGCGGTTTTGCTGTTTCTGCAGGATGGTAGAAGCTGCAACATGTCGGAAGCGACATCACAGACTGATTCAGTGACGCTCTTATTTCGAATGGTTCTCATGATCCTTCAGTCAATCAACCATTCTATGAAGCTACCTAAAAGCCCGTGTTTATGCAAATTGTCTACGTTATCAGTGAATTCAGAACAAACACAGAACATGAACTCAAAAAGAAGAAAGTTTCATACATACGAAAAGATGTCTCCAATTTAGGAAGCCACTTTCAAACACGTATTGTAAGAAAACGATCATGCTTTGAGCATATTATTATATAATATTCAAGGTTTAATTTTTTTTTCTTCTGTGTAAAACTTTTAAAGTTTAATTCCCTTTTTGTTCTTTGATTTATTTTATTATTTTTCATCAAATTGTGTTTGGAACCGATTGCCCTCTCTTCAATGATTCGCTACAAGAAATTCGCAAATGGAAACATCTGTAGATCCTTCTTACCTTGCTTTTATTTTACTAAAACTAATACTAAATCTTATCAAAGATAAATTTGAAATCAAAGAATACAGAAAAATTAAGTGGAAAGAATAAAGATTTAAGAAGAAAATGAAATTTTTGTTTCGTCATTATTATTTTTTAGCAACGAAAAAATGTGATAATTTCATGAATTATGCAACTACTTTTTTCCCCTTAATAATTAAAAAGCATCTACTTTCTCTTGCGTTACTTTGTTTTATTAATTACCGCAAGAATTAATTAATTAAAGAAACTGCCTTCATGAGAATATTTTGTTTCATAACAGAGTCAGCAGTGTATATATATATATATATATATATATATATATATATATATATATAACGTTACTGTACATGACACATAAACCACTCTTATTACATTGTAGAATATCAACAGTGAAATGTAAACAAATCATAGAAGAAAATTTTAGACTGTTACAATGAGCGTTTTTACAACTGCACTTAATTCAAAATTTCACTAATTAAGGAAGCTGCAAAATTTCATTAGAAATACTCTGGATGGGATTAAAAATTCCATCTATTCAGGATACAGACAAAGTAAAAGAAATTAAGAAATAAGCGTTAAACAAACTTTAATCGGGGGCGAGAATAGACTTGCCAGATACGAGTAATTGCTACGACTTTCCTATGGAGATGGATGACGTCAACTTCCAAAATTATTATTTGACAAAAAAGATTATTAAATTATCTTATGAAACTAAAAAAAAATTCACCTTTTTAAATATATCAATTTCATCTCTCTACAATGTGTCTGCATTTTTAAAAATTTTTTTAATGTAATACGCAATTTTTAGCAATTCATTTTTAATGTTATGAAGAAATACAACCTCATCCATCAAACTATTCAATCGCGTGATTTTGCGAATGCTTAGTTTTAAAAAAAAAGCTTTCTTTAGTACGTATTCTTATGTTCTTCGTAGTATATACTCTTTTTCATTTGCACACAATATAATTTAATTTGATTTATTCAATTAAATGCCTTTTTTTCGGTCTTTACAAATAACAAGATGGAATGTTAAAAATAATATATATTCCAAATAAATATTTAACAGCCTATAAATCTGGGTGAACAAGCTGGTCACCAAAGGTAGCTAGCTAAATATAATCTCTTAAAATCAAATCCAAATGCTGTTTAAGTATTCATAAAATAGACCCATTAAATATGGTATTGGATCATTTTTATTCGCGGGCAAACATCAAATGAATAATAAAAGATCCACCGATGGAAAAAAGATAGGTTCTTAAATGTTCCGTTTCAGCGTGCAATTACTCATGGCGGCACTTCCCAGGGCTCGCATGTTTTATGCAGGACAATTAAAGGACGTGTGATTCGCGTCGCCCGCATATTCGCTTCCTCTCGACTGTGCGCGAGAGTCCGCGATCCGTGAAAGCGTCCGCCCAATATTAGAACAGTGGGGTTTGTCTTTCGATAAGAAACGGACTCTCATCTGGACTTGAATGGGGACAAACAAGAGAGGAATGGTTCCGTCCAATGAGATCCGGAAAGGATGTCACTAGAAATAGAAGAAGGAAAAAAGTAGGCTCGAAACGAACTCGTTAAGTTCTTTTAACTTGTACTTCACTGGAAGAAGGTTTGTTTTGGCCCTTATCGTCTAAGTAAAGAGAAAAAAAATTGAAGGTTCAGCAAATAGGTTTAATTTTTCAAAAACACTTCTAATCGATGAAGAAAAAACCTTGATTCATTACAAGTGATAGTAAAGAGTTATCGTTTACACTTTACAGTTCTCAACTATTGCAATGATAAACTGGTTCGTTGACACGACGCAACACTATCGTTATGTGTCGTTTATATTCTTTCTAAAATTCTTTTTTAAAAAACCAACATTATTTCTATTTGTAAAATTTCTACATTTAGCAGCTTTGGCCATGATTTATCCGTTCCATTTAGGAGGAATGAATTCTTAATATTAGTATCCCGAAATGATTCATTATTTTAGAATGAATAGAGAACAAATGAGTGCTAGTTTAACCAGCAAAAGACTACGATCTTATTTTGTTTAACAAAACACTGGAGAAAAAGTATTCAACGAATTTCATTCGATTCATAATAGTACACTTAATAAGAACAGACAACCGTTATGTTAAATGACATTAAAAGATCGGGGGGGGGGGGGGTAAATTCCTATTTGCATGCATATAAGTTGTATAAAATAAAACAAGTATAAGTATGCATATACTTATTACTAGGCTTATAGCTATATGTAATAGCCATATGCTAAGAGCATACATACTATATGCTATTAGTATACAGCATGTAATACTGCTTTCAATATAGTCAATAAATATATGAATTTTCTGTTTTCAGATAAATGATTCATTTCAAAATTTAACTATTTTTCATTATTATGAAGTAATAGATATACGGTTCTATTTTTAAACTTTTAAAATTATTACTTTTTAACGAATTTGCATAAGTATCATTAAATTTATAATAATCAGAGTTGTCATCAAAACATTTTGCTTATGCGTCCTTTTATTTATAAATCATACTACACCAATGCTTTGTGAAGCACGCAAACGGCGCCTGCCTCTCAAAGAAAACCGTCCGTAACACTGTTGTATTACCATCATGTAAAATTTATTTTCTCTTGAAGGAAAACTAAAAGCTTACATAGCATGTTATTCGCATTATATAACATACAAGACATGTTATCTATATGAAAGCACTTACATTTTTCCTTTTACTTAATAAATTTAATCTGTAAAAAAATTTTATTACTAAAAAAATTAGCTTTTAATTATATTTTACGCATTAGACCTTCAATCTGCTAAAAGATAAGTAAGGAATAAAGAAATATCACAGTAACAAAACTCATAAAGAATTATATTCATGATAAATAAGATAATAATTCTTCATAGAGGAAAGCTTAACATGTGTTTATAAATATTTAAATATATATTTAAAAATCTCTTAATCGAGTTTTGCGGACACAAAGATGAAAGATGGCAGGAATCATTTCTACAAGCCGACCAAGATAACCTAACTGATATAATGGAGGATCATACTTTTATACATAAAGTACATCACACAAATTCATTTTTGAAATCCAATGGAAAAGGAAAAAAAAAGCCTTTATGTCATAGCTTAGGATAACACGCAGTTCGATGTTAAGCCTCAGGTGCAAATATTAATTAACACCAAATCCCTTAAAATAAATTCGTTGAAATACTGCGACTTTATTTTTATTCTAATTCATCACCGAATGCAAATACCCGGGCGAATGCATTCATTTATTCGGTATTCGCAAAAATTTCTAAAATGTCTTTTTTGACATAGAAAATTTAACACTACCGCGTCGGGAATAAATAAACGAAAACAATAAAAAAGTTTCGAAAATATAAAACTAATGACATTTTAAATTAAATTAAAAATCATTTACAGAAATAAAAAAAATGATATGTCATTCTCTGTTTTAGATAGAAACAAATAAAATCCTCTCATAACAGTGAGGTATACGCCCAATGGTCCTTCAGTTTAATGGAACAGTCAAATTTTGATTTTTCTACAAATAGCACAAATGAGGAGACTATAACCATTTATGACAGAAACCAGTGGAAGTAGTCTCCCCAAATTTTCTCGCACGCTCTTTAATAAAGGCGTTGTCCTCCAATCTATCGCAAAATAGTGTGGACCTTGGGTGAAGCAAAAAAAAAAAGCGCTTGTATGCGTTCGGCTTACAATAGCTATGAAATAGTATCCGAAAATCGAATTTGTGTTTTTGACGAACTTTTCCCAATCGATTGAAACCAAAAATTTCACACAGAACTCTAGTTGTACTCACAAAATCACATACCAAATTTGATATATTTGAATTATCGCTTTACATGCCATTGAAAGTATAGACCAACAGACAATCAGCCTCTTGTTGGATTTCTCTCAAAACTGGACAAGTGTCTACTCTATAAATGTTAAATATAGGTGCTGATTTTTTAAAATCTATCTAGCTTTCTTTATTTTATAGTTATCATTTTAAATTGTATTCGAACAGCCGGACAGACCCTTTCCCCTATGAACGGATTTCACACAAAGTTTGACAGAAACTACAAATTTAGTGTAAAGACGATTCACCAAATTTCATCCGACTAGCTCAAATCCTTTTTGAGTTATCTTTTTCACAGACAGATACAGTGCTAAACACCTGCTTTTCGAACTCAGGGAGGTCTAAAACGGGAAGACTCATCGAAATCTAGAGTTCCAATATTTTGGCAATTATAATACTTTCTCTATATGCGAGAAAGGAAAAGCGCACCTCTCAAGATATTACCAGAATAATATGCTGGAAAAGAGATGAGAAACATCACGGAAGAAGTTCGCCATATGGCACGATGATTGAAACCTGGCTATCCTACAGAAGGCTGCGAAGACAAGAAAATAACTCGGAGCGAACATTTCCCTCTCCAGAACCAGCTGCATTGTTGCATATTTATAATTTTATGAATATTGCAGGCAGCAAACATAATTTCAAAATTTATGATTGAGTCGGTTTTGTCATCCGATTTACTAAACAGATAAAATTTAACGAGGAAAGAACAAAATTCAGAACTATGGATTTATTTCTGCTATCGTCATAAAAATTACTTTTATGTTCTGTCGAAAAGATACACGAACCTTGTGTAATAATATTCGCAGTATAAATTCTTAATCAGAATTAGAAACAAGGAGTATCCAATGTCTAAGAAATGATAATGGTACAAAAAAATTTTATACCATTTTTAACGTTACTAGTGAAGTAAAAAAAAAAAAAATACATTACGATGAAAATTATATTTTGAAATTCCCTGATAAAATTAGAGGTTGGTTCTTTTTTATAGTTTATGCGACAGGCACGATCATAATCTTTTATTGTTGTTATTGTTCTTATTATTAAGTTTTTTTGATAAAATTATGTGTGTTATAATCAGATTGAGTTTGGTATACATTTTCTCACGGATGCATGTAAGAATTCAACGAAATCATTTAGACCGTTATAATAAATATTTTATTGCTTATTTTTTAAATTTCTATTGCAATTAGAAATGAACCAGTGATAAAAGAATTTAGGCATTAAAATACCAAGAATCTCTCGCCATTTTAAAATCAATTGCTTCAAATTATAAAGTCTTTAAATCGATTTATTAAAAATGTAATCTTTTATAAAAATATATTTAATTCAAGTCAGTATTACAAAAAAATTTGAAATTTTAACAAGTACGATGATGTTTTAAACGTGACTTCACATGTAAATCTAATGATTTAAAAAAGAATACCAGCTAAAATAGAAGCATAGTTTTAGTTTGGTTTAGTTATATTAACGTTCCATTTTTAAAACAAAACCAGGGATATTTTGAGACGGACCTCTTAGTTCTAAACCACGCTCAGATGAAGAGGTGGATACCTGAGCTGGCGCCCTCCTTCTACTAGCTTTCATCCTACACCGGCGGGAGGACGTTTCGCCCCGACGTATTTGGCGTGCACCTGGCCCACTTACACGACGGTTCTTCGGTGGAATCGGGTCTCGTGCCTGAAGCCCTCCGGTTCCGAAGCCGAGACATTACCACCATGCCACAGCGGCCCCCTTAAATAAGTATTTCATGTTAAAATGTCACCGTGTAAGAAATTGTAAATTTTTTAAAAAGTAAATCTTTCTCTGAACTGAAGTTTGTTTCAGTCAAGGCGATAATGATGAGCCAATTTTAAACTCATAATACATGAAATTCGACCATCTGCACGAAACATCTGTTGTATTCGGTAATAACAATTTTCGCTTCACGCAAATTACCGAAATAATGCTATCTTAAAAATATTCTTATGTTAAGAAAGAATTAGATTTGTTTTACTCTATGCCAAATTTATAAAATAGAGATTACAATCTGCAAGATGACCTTTTATTATTTTCTAAATTAGTCTTGATGTTTCTCCATATTACAATTGCATTAAAATCCAAAAAATAATTTGAAATTTTTTTTTTCATCATTCAGAAACACGGAAGCTGCTAAAAACTGTTTTTCTATCTCGTGACGCGAGCTCGCATTCATCTCGGAGGAGGATGTTTGCTCAAGGGGGCCCTTATCAGGCACTCAAGAGATAATCTCGACAGTTTTAACTCGTTGAGAGTTTTTGACTCTCAATTACCGATGGGGAAAGGATAAACCGAAAGATAATAATTGAGAAAAATTATGTCATTATGGGTAGCTATTATTTAAAAAAATAATATATAATTCTCTTCTGAATCACATATATTTCTAATTTTAAAGAAGCGAACCATTGTTTCTCCTATGAAGCATATTTGAGAAAAATTACGTTCATCACAGACAACTACTATTTTAAAAAATAATATATAGTTAGGATGCCTCTAGATTCCTAATTTGAAGCAAGAGGGCTACCATTTCACCTAATAAACAGATATTTAAAACTGTATTTAATAAAAAAAAGTCTATATAAATTCAAAATTTATAATTGCCATTTTAAAAACTGATGATTCAATAACTGCCATTTTTTAAGATCTCTTACTTCCAAGTAATCTATGCAGGTTTTTTATTTCGCCTAATTGTTCACAAAATTTAAAAAAAAAATGCGACAACATTTTGTTTAAATGTAAAGCACAAAAAAGATCTATCTAACAATGAGATTTTCTTAGAAAATTATGCATATTTTCTTGCACATATCTCATTTCACGTAATAAATAGATCCTTTTATCCGTCTCTGAATAAATAGATCTTTTAATAATTATGTTGAAACAAACATAGGAATGATGTTCCCAACAATCAATGCTTCTTAAAGAATAACAGAATCGACTGACATGTATAAAAAAAATTACTTTCCGACTATTGAAACATATATTTAAACTGGGCTTCCATTCCTTGATAAATAGACCAATTTTCTTACAAAATGTTTCTGACGAAAGTTGTTTTAAGTATTCATTGAATGATAAATTCGCTTAAGAATTAAAAAAAATTATTATAAATCTATAGATAGATGCATAATGTTGTTACTAGTCAATGATAAGCCATGAAGTGAAAAAAAATTCCATGATATCATTAATTTTGTTTAAGTTCAACAATATTGAACTGTAGGCAAAATTGTCTTCTTGTTAACTTGACATTTACAAAAATAAGCACACACATATCTATATAAAGATCTCTTTTAATTTAATTCAAATCCTAATTAATTTCCTAATTTTTTTTCTTAAATTAGTCCATGTTACTTCATTCTAAAATGTTCTCTTTTTTCCTGCTTCAATTCGCCTTTTTTTTTATTTAATTATTTCTAACACGCACTGTAAAAAATTGTTAAGTCGGGAAATTTCGTGCCATGAGTGAAGGGTTAAAAATTCTTAACACTCACACATTTCATTCAAAGGTCGACAAAAATCCGTGTAAAGTACTTTAAAAAATAATTAAACATGCTAAAATGGAAAATTTTCATTTTTTAAATATGTAAATGCATAAAAAACACCAAAAGGCAATGTTTTGATATAACACTGAATATATTTTGTTTCCGACAAAAATAATTTCTGTTCCACCCGTACACCAAACACACATACACACACTGTATTAATGTTTTGAAATATAAATGGTGTTTTTAATGCAGATCATACAGATAAAATTTAAATCCATGCAAGACAATTAAGTTAAACGTTTTTCGTCCGAAAGCATCACATCATTCTAGCTGATAAAATGTTTTCAGGAAAAAATCAATAGGGAGCTTAGAAAGTCGAAGTTTTTCTTTCAGCTTCTTTTGTACAACATTGGACTTTCTAGGCAGATCATTTCTAATTGTTAAGTTGGTATAAAGGAATTTTATTTCATCTTTTAATTTCGATTAAGATAAATTTTGCTTTCAAACATACCTCTAGATCTGCTTCTCTTACTTTGACGAAATTATGTTTGGCCTTCAAGTTTGTCATTTGCTTATCCTGACTAGCAAGATGAATGAAAAAGTGGTTAACTATATCTTTGATTTGGTCATTTTACGTGTAATTTCAGTACCATTATAACCAGAATCTTTAAAATTTGTATCTTGCATTTTTCAATTTCTAATAAATGTAATTTTTTCGGCATGGTATTGAAATAAACAAAAATTCTATGGTTTGCCATAGAAAAGTTTTATCTGTTTATACAATGAGAGAGAAATTCTTCCTTAGATTATATATTCTTTTAGGCAGCAAACGAATTTATATACTTTTTTTTTCTAAGCTGCCATTTTCTAATATTGATTATTTTTACATAATCGAAAGAATAATAGGTATTTTTGATAAATATATTCTAGTAAATCATTCATTAGTGTTGATTTGAGTCTTAAAAATGTGTTTAATTTGAGTTCGCATTTTGAAAACGCAATAGGATTTTTTTCCCTATTTGTTGGATCTTTTATCCAATTTGATAATTTTTCACGACATTATGATTATAAATTGTTTAGATTAAATAATAAAAAAGAATTCACTCCGATCCTTAGTAGTTATTATTGTTATACATGTTTCGTTATACATATCAAATTTAAAATTAGATTATTCAGATTAATTTCTGAAGAGTTACCTATTTCTTCGTGAAATATTAAAAACTTTAACAGGATTCAAATAATGGGGAGTTACGCAATTCATAAAAAAGCCAATTTATGTTATTATTCCAAGGAAGGTACGGATTTTTGATAGCACCACAAATTCAGATATTATCTACAGCAGACTAAAGGACGTGCTATTCTAGCTTTGCTTCCCAAATCAATAAACGACTTCGGGGTCAGTAATTAAAAAGCAAAAGTAATTTTATTTATTTCACTTTTATTTCTGTACGATTTGTTTATTACTAAATATTTCATAACTGAATATACTAAAGGAAATTTAATACGGACACCTAAAATTCTCCTGGGTTTCTCTTAAATCTAACGAATATGATGTCGAAAAGTCATAGTAATCATCAAATAGCAGACGTGATTAATTAAATTAGACATTTTGAAGTATGACTCCATATGAAAAATGCCATCAGAATCATTTTCGGCAATCAAAATCTTTTAAAGATGTCATATTTTTACTTGATGGAATTGGATTGATAGCATGTAGGACAGCGTATCTCTGCGTCTTGAAGTGCGAAAGCTGTTGAAAAACAGAACTACATTTTTGATACTAAGATATCACAGCAAAGAAAATGTACTCACACATTCCTTCTCCCATAATCCAGACTTCCGGCATTGAGTGAAGCTCCACCAGAACAGGTGGCACGCACACCAACAGCACCATGAGATCGGCCAGACTGAGGTTGATGAGGAACAGGTTGGTGGAATTCCTCAGCTCTTTGGTCTTCCAGACGACGGTCGCCACCAAGATGTTGCCCGCCGTGCCCAGCGTCAGAATCACGGCACATACTGTGGTGGCGGCGATTCGGATGTAGGCGGGCAACTCCGCACTGATTGAGGCAGGGGCCCTCACCTTGGAGGAACCTTCTGCGCTGATGTTGGACAACAGGTAGGTGAGATTTTCTGGAGCCGGTCCGAAGTAGTTGTTCTCAGTTGAATTATCGTTGTCGATCATCATTTTGCAGATTCACGTCACTTCGGAATGACATCTTCTCAATCAGTCTAATAAAGAGGTGGGGAGGGGGTCGAAAACTTCGATAAACTGCGAATAAATTTGCACACTCGATAGTTTTGAGCCACTTAATTGAACTGTTTCTTAAAATCAGCAAAATTTTAAGTTTCAAATATTTTAATTTTCAGTGCTCTTTTTTGAACGACAAATTGAACTTAAGATGATAAACATTTCACTTTGAGAAAAAAACCACTTTTAATATCACCACATTTCGGGAATGCACTTCGAACATTTCAATAAATGCGTTAGAAGTTGTTACAAATTTCCTTTCAGTTGATTAATACACTTGAAAGAAATGATCATTGCCAAAAATATCAAGAGAAAGTTCATACATCTTTTTTCACATAAAAGTATTTTTGTAATTCTATTTAGAAATGTGACAAATTCATTTAACTTTTCAAAAACTTTTCTTTACAGCACAGCACGGCAAGAAAATCGAGCGGTATTTTAATCTTAAAAGTACCTTTAAAAAAATCTTGATTCTATTTTTTTAAAATCTGCTTCTGTTTATTAGAAATATTTTGTAATTTTCTTTAATTAAAGCCTATTTAGTGTTCCGTGATCTTTTTAAATACGGTAAGAATGATAAATGTGCACTGATCTGAAAGTAATTTTATTCAATACTGAAAGATCTCCTCCAAAATTCTTAAACTCAAGTCACAAATGCACTGTATACAGTACCAGCACAAAAAGCCATTTTGAATAGAAGTAGAGGAATTCGCTCAAAACATTTCTCACTTTTAAATATTGGCCATGTTTTTCTTTAGTACTTTATTATAATGATTTTCTAAGCAAGAAATGCTCTCTCTAGATAAATTGACCGCAAACTCTCTTTCTGTGAAAGATACGGCCTTGTAGATAGATCTTTGTGCAATTTTAGACGCTTTAATTAACTTTCATACTCTGAAAACCGTAAAAATTTTCTTTTCAGTCATGTCCTAAAAGACGCAATGCTTTGCTATAAAACGCTTGAGCGTTGAAATTGAGTTGAAACGACCGTATCATAAAATCTGGGATTAGCTCGTATTTTGCACTTCAACCTTCAGACAGATAATATTTCTTAGATGAAAATTCAAGTAAAGTCTAAAATTATTTTCTTTTAAATTATTTTATAAGTCTTCGAGCATTTCTTTCGATAATGAAAAATAATCTTGCAAGCAGCTCGCATTTGAAGTAAAATTTCAAATTGAAGTAGGCAGCCTATAAAAGGATAGAAAAAAAGATGTTTATTTTTTAAATGGAAGTAATAATAACTTTTAAATTATTTTTTTTATATATGAGCAACTAAATAAAAGAAAATAAAGAGGCAATTCATAATTAAGACGGGAAAAGTTGCTCATTTCACTTGCTAATAGACCCTATGTTTGCCAAATTTTTTTATATGTTTGGGATTAAAATATTAAAATTTGGGGAATAAAAAAAAGAAAGTAAAGATATATTGATTATTAATAATTGAATGAATAGAAAAGCATATGTAAATAACCACATTTTTAAATGCAAGTATAACATTTTTAAAAGCAAAAATATACTTTTATATAAAATATCATCAGCTCTGAATGTGTTGATTGTCTATAACATTCGTTTTAGTTAAAATGAGAATATTAGTTGCTCCAAACGATTTCTAAAAATGTCCGAAACCTAAGCTTTTCCAGTTGTTAATAGTTTTTTAAAAAATTAAACAAAATTTAATTAAACACCAGCATTGGCAATTCGGAGACAATTAAATAAAATAATTTAAAATGTTAATATCAATTTTTTCAATAGAAATGGAAAAACTTAAGATAAAAATCTTGCCAGAGTATGGAAATATAATAAAATTAAAATTAAGTATTTAATAATCGACTCATTTTGAAAACTCATTTTTGCTTCAGAATTTTTGAGAGTAAAATTTAAAGAAAATCTCACCATTAGTTTGATTTTCTTTAGCGTACTAACTGTACAGAATTTCTTTCTTCTTTACATAGATATATTGTAAGCAATAAATCACTCTTTTGAATATGAAAGAGAAAATTGGGAAAATACAACTATCCTAATATTTAAAAATACTGGAATAGAAAATTTGCTTTCTTTCATTGTAATAAATATTGCGCTTTTTGTTAATTGAGATTTGGGTTTAAAAATGGAAAATATTATTTCCTTTACAAAATATGACTCAAAGCATCTATCATTGCCTTTTCAAAAATCAGTTGAGAGAAAATTTATAAAATCTCTAGCTGAAATAACAAGAGAAACTACTTTGGTGGATATATTCATTAATTTATTTTGGTATTTGCCCGATGACAGAAAAATAAAGGCAAACTTAAAACTGATAAATTATCGCATCTTCTTTAACACGAAAACCTTTTATAAGACCCCCAAAAAAAAGTGTTTCAAATTAGAATACATTGAACAGTTATTTGAAATATATTTCTATTTAATTGTTCTACGAAGATCTTTATCGTTCATTTAAATGGAGATACATTTCTCAGAAGAAAAAAGTATTTTATTTTAAAACATTACAGAAAAAAAAAAGGAAATTTTGTTCACCGAATGTTTAATTGTTCAGTTTCATTTGTTGAAAACTTAGTATCGTAGATTACAATGTAATATCTGAACATTTTGTATTTACGTAATCTTGCAAATCTCCCTTTGTAATTTATCTATGAAATCATTTTTTTACCTTCAATTCCTTGATCACTAAAACAAACATAAAATCTAAAAATTTTAAAAATTGTTTATTCAAATAGCAAATGCGTTCTGATAGCCAAGATAATCAATTGTTTTAATACGAGTTTCATAAATTTGTTTATAAAAGAAATGAGTAGCATTTGTGATAAACTGAAGGCTATTTTGACATGAGTAAAACTGTTTTGTTGTGGAAAAACGCAAATATTTCAGAATGGGAAATATACTGTCGGAATTGAAAATAATTAGAATTTTTCAACCTACTGAACAGCAGAGCATCAAGGAGGAAAAGAAACAAAAAGTTACGAGATATGTCTGACATTTAAAATAGTCAATTTTACAAAATGCCACAACTAAATAGTTTCAACCTACAAATAATTTTACTTTCAGTACTTACGTCTCTAATTTTCTTTTTAGGGAAAATGTGTTCGCACGAGACAAAAATTCTCCTCCCGCACCTTCTTTTATTTTTCCCCCTCTGTCGGAAAATTTTACTATGTAACAGTTCCGAGACGAAACCGTTAAGTCACAGCACCTTTCGGTTCACACACCGAAACTTTACTAACCGTCCCGCGGATCCGCACAAGAGAAAGAGCCCGCCGCGCATGCGCCCTCACTCCCAAGATGTTCCCTAAGAATGAATGATCATTCGCCCTCGTTGCGCATGCCCGCTGGGTACAGAGATCTCCGTAAAAAACATAATAATGCTTCTTTTTTTATTATTATTATCTTCCCTCGTCACTTTCTGGATGGTTGAAAGAGAAAGTTAGGTAATCTGCGCTCGCACTCAGGTGAGAACTCATGAAACGGTTACGGTGAACGAACGTCCTTTCGAAAGTACCGTCCTTTCCTGTTTGCCGCTCAATACGACGGTCTTTTATGAGCATTAGCTTAATTACTTAGAAGAGCTCCATTTATATTTTCTGTGATCGGTTTTCCTAAACTTATTTTTAAATGAATAAAATAATTGGCGTAAGGATATTTCCTTAACTTATTTTTAAATGAATAAAATAATTAGGCCAAGGATATTTTTTTTATTCTTGTTTCACATCATTTATAGAAAAAAGAAAAATGGTACCAGTAGATAAGCAATTACTAGAATGGAGTTTAAATTCAAAAGGCTGAAAATTATTTCTTAGATATTATTGTTTCGATTTGATCATCCAAATCAATTAATTAATTACATAAGAAGTTGCTTTTTTTTTTCTAATTTTATATACTTTAGCAATATCTTCATTTCTTGATCGAGTTTTAATATTTGTCCATATTAAGCGACACTAAAATTTTCACATACAACCTCATTACTAAACAATATATTAACGGATTATGAAATGAAATAATAATGACTGGAGGTTTTATATTAGGTGCTAGCATGTATTTTAATCAGCAACATCTATTGGTAAACATGCGAATTATTTAAATAAACGACAAAGGCTTTACTTTATTGTTATCATTTTGAAAGTTTTTCATTTAGTATTATTGAGTTATTCACTGTAAAAAGACCATAATCATGGAACGCTTCAAATTGCATTTTCGATATTCATTGCATTTTTTGTTTGAAAAAAATCTGCTGCCGAAGCCCATTAGACACTTTTAGAAACTTATGGTGCTCCATCGTATCCCAACTGTCGCTTTTAGTTTCCACGAATTAAAAGTGGTGATTTCGATGTCAAAGACAAAGAACAGCCTAGAGAATTTAAAAAAAAAATCGAAGACAATCTGTTGTAAGATTTATTGGACGAAAATGGGAAAAAGTTGCAGAAAAGGATGGATTTGATTGATATATATTGTACCAATTTTTCTCAATAAATGCCTTTTTAAAGTGAAAAAATGATCAAAATACGTGTAAAGCATCTAATAGTTTAACGTCCATTATTTCTAAATTCTGTTATTAATACTTTCAATGCGATACTTAGCTAATTTTCATTGATTTGGTAATTTTTTTAAATAAGCAGATTGTGCCGAAACAATTGTTGATGGTGCCTGTTTTTGGCACTCCGATCCAAAAACGATATACTTATGTAATTCAAGTCATTATGTAACCATAACAACGCGTCAAACGCCTTCCGTTCACTAATTTTTAACCGTAAAGCACATGTTTGTGTTTCTCGAGCCGTGAATGTAAATATTTAATCCATACTACCCCTGAACTCCCGGACTTGCTCCGTGCGATTTCTGGCTATGTGTGCTGCCAAAAACTATTTATGGATGCTGAAGTTCCGAACGCAGCAAATCCCTTTGTAAATTAAGCGAAATTCTAATCCAGATGGTATTATTAAGGGGGGGGGGGCGAAGGATACCTCTACAATAAAATATCTTTCATTTAAAATGTGTAATTATTTTATATAAGCATTGAAATAATGAAATGTCAACAATTGGAACAATGCATATTGAGAAGCTATTATGTGACATTTTATTTCTGATGGAAAATTAACATTATAAATATAATGAAAACGTTAAAACTTTTTTAAAAATTTGTCATAAAGTAATTTTATTGTAAGGTTATGGTATGAGTAAGTATTCAGAAAATATCACGAATTTACAGAATCAAACCATAAAATGCATTTAAAGGTTTATAACCACTTTCCGCTACCACTTCTTCAGTAGTTTATTATTTATGTCGATTTGAAGTATCAATAAAATTGACAAGTTTAAGGATAAGACAAAAATTGGTCTTCTAATAAAGAGGCATCAAATAATTTTCTTGTATTTACCTCTCGTGAATTTATGATATCATTCGGACGGCCTTACCTTTCTTTCCAGTTTAACAAATGTCAAGCAGGGATCCCTCGTTGTTTTAAAAATTGAAACCGGAAGATGTAGAAATTTAACTATATGACTGTGAGAGTAGATAATTGTTAAAAACTCTCTCTAAAACAAATGTGAAGGGTCTTTTTTAACTTTTCTTCATTAAATGAACTTTTTCGTAACGAGTTCTATCCTTAGATAACGCCTGGAACTATGCATCTAAGTCACTGCTGGGAGCAGAAAATAGCAATAACCCACAAAAAGTCATTTTAGTTCGTGTGTATTTATATTAACGTCCCATTTTGAAGCGTAACTGGAGCTATATTGAGACAGGCATCATAATTCTAAGCTGCGATCAAATGACAAGGATGACATCTGAACTGATATCCCCCTTCCCTCTCTCCAAGTATCCGCACCATACCAACGGGGGGACATTTGGTCCCACCCGATTTAACCCTGCCCCAGACCAACTTACACGACGATTCTACGGTGGAATTGAGCCTCGAAGCTGAAACTCTCCGATCTCGAAGCAGAACTCACCACAAAGTCATTGCATCCTTTAAAAAAAAAAAATCGATTTAAGCTTTTTCTTAAGTATATCGTTTGCGGATAAAAGGTAAAAGAATTCATTTAGGATCTAAATGGCAAATTTTATAGAAAAAGTACACAACAATTTCATTAATTAAAAATATAAAGAAGATTTACCTATTTCAATCCTATCCTGGATGTATCTTTTAAAAAAATAAATTTTATATATCTGTCACCACTAGACCCCTTTCTTTCTATTATTCTTTTTTTCATTTGGTCATCATCTTAAAAAATGAAATTACCAATAAATGTTAGCTTGAACACTTGTTCAGCTGTTAAGATGTATAATAAACCTCGTTCTTAGAGCTTAAATCATTTCAAAAAATTTTGGTTTCAAAAATATTTGTGACTGAAAAATGTTGAAATTACTATTATTTTAAAACATCGACGAGTAGAAAATAGAGAGCTTCGATACTTAATTTTTTTTTTTTTTTTGTGCAAAAAAGTGGTAAATTATTGCACATCTTAATACTGTTAAAAAGTGCCACAGCAAATGGCTGCCTCGTGACTTTTTCTTGTCAGTTTTGTTTTTCCCAGATTGCTGCATTCAATGAGTGAAAAGGAAGAAAAAAATCTGCTCTAGAATTCTTTGCAAGTATTTCAATTTATGGGAAAGAAAAATGATTTTAAAATGACCTGAATGAAAATACCTGTTCTAGAGAGAAATCTTATGCACTAAATGCAGATGCAAGTATTTGGGTGCAAATATTTGTAAATGGATCTCTTCAAAATAAAAAAAAAGAAAATCATGAGAGCAGAAAGAAATAATTTAACCATCGTTTCTCAAAGATACTGAAACACCTCCGCATAGCACGGAGGAGTTTCATAAATAAAAGTTTAAAGCATTAATGCTTTTCATCAATATAATTTTGTTTCAGATAGAAATAATATTCTTGTTTCTGGCGTAACGCCTCTTTCAAGGACAATGCTAAATGAAATTCAGAATGACGACGGAAAGTAAAGTGCAATGATCTGTGTCATCAAATAAGAAAAATTATGCATGATGGAAAAAAATGTATAAAAATAAAATAATAAATTTAAGTAAAAATTTTGCATTTAAACTCACAAAAATTATTGAAAACTTTCCTTTTGATTTTTATTCTGCATTAATACAATCTGTATTCTAAGAAAAGATGCTTCGCAGAACGAGTAGCGAGGACAAACTATGACGTTACATGTTGGATTGAACTGAATCAGTCTATCTCGAACGCTTGTTTGAAGAAAATCCTTATATCTATATTGCCGGATAACGTTGTCGAACACGACTCTAATAGTTTGTCATTGAAAAAGTGTTCTTGAAGCCTTGATCGATGAGATTTTGTCACTCTCCAAGATTACGGAGGGTCGCGGAGGCCTGATGGTAAGGTCTCGGCTTCGGAACCGTAGGGTTTCAGGTTCGAGACCCGATTACACCGAAGAGCCGGCCTATAAGCGGATCTGCAGCACGTTAAATCCTTCGGGGCCAAACGTTCTCCCTCCGGCGTGGTGTAGAAGTTTGGAGTAGGTGCCAGCTCAGGTGTCATCTACGCCGTCTGACCGCAATTCAAAACTACGACGTCCGTCCCGAAATATCTTAGTGTTGCTTTAAAATGAGACGTTAATATAACTAAACTAAACTAAACCAAGATTATGGGTGAGGGTAGAGGAGGATGAAAACGGGATCGATGAGTTGGTGGAAGAACATAGCCAGAACTACCGATGAGCTCATGAAGCTGTATCTTTATTCACAACAAAATGTCGCGGAAGAGATTTGATCAGGAGAGGAAGAAATAATTAACTCAAAGCAACAACTTTCCAGTGAAATAAGGGTGATAGTGAAAGCATGAAAAATTATTGCGTTTTATATTGAAAAACACCATTCTGATAAGGCACTTGCAATGTGCGCTAAAAATTCATTTAAAGATAATGCCGTGTGTTATTTTCGTCAAATGCTGAGACGTACTCAAAGGTAAATATCTCTAAAGTTTTCTTGCAAAAAAAAGTATGCTTTGAAACTAATAAATTATATTATCATAGATTTGTTTATTTTTTCAAGGAATAGAAAAGTCACTGATCTGTGTAAAGGATTCCTATGGTAAAAATTGTTTGGTTTGCGCATTATTTCGCGTTGCGAGTAAGCTCGTTATGCGAGGCTCCACTTTAAAAACAATAATCTTTGGCGCAACGCTTTGCTTTAGCCCCTCGCTACCTAGATATCTTTTGATAGTTGCTACCTTTAAACTTTCCAGCGTCTTTAAATTTATGCGCTCTCGAACATTTTTTATGACTTGGGGCAACGTGAGATGTACCTGCTGTAAAGATGCTTTCATTGTTTTTCGACCGAGATGCAATTGCGCAAAAATGAGATTGCACCTACTTCTCCGCTCCCGTCAAGAGGAACCGAAGCGTTGTTTATTTTTGCGAGAATCCCAGTAAATCCTTCCCAAAGCTGCTCCAGTTCGGGTGCGTAGAAGTAACTCAACACTCGGAGAGTATTTTCTTGCAATTATTATTTTTATCGCCTTAGAACTTCGCGAAACACATCTTTATAGCTAGAAAAAAAAGATAATAAGCACTTTTTTCCTTTCTTTTTGCTGCTCGAGAAAGTTTCTTAGGAAAACTTTGGGAGCATTTTAAAAACTGGGAATATTTTACAAAAAAAAAAAAATCAGAAGTGATTAAAGGCTTAGTTAACATTCATAAACTTCAAATGAAATATTTCATTGAAACTTCTCGTGCCTCATGCTTCACATTATCAAAAGCAAAATACAGATGATAAAAAAAAATTACATTTATTAATAACGATGCATTTCTTCCAAACCATAAAATTTTGATTTTAAAAGAAGTTGATAAAAGAAAAATTCAGTGGGATATAATACGAGACTTTCGTTAATAGTGGATTCAAGCATTCTGCGACCCCATCACTTCACATCCTTTTAACAACCGGTCATTATTTCGATATTTCTACACATTTTTAACTTCATCGATTTGTTGAGGGCTTATTTAAGTTTATTTCTTTTTTAATTATATACATTTTTATATACACTTGTATACACTTTTAATTATATAAAACTGTTATTCCCCGCAAACACTGTGTACATTAAATAAGGGACAAAACGCCTTGTATGGCATTGGCTTACAATAGTTTCGAAGTGTTAATCTGTGGCGTTCATTTAGCACTTATTGAATCTATCATTATCTATTAATGCCCTGCATGTGGTTAATAGTATCTGGAAATGAAATTTATATTTTAGACATGTTGAAATGGATTGAAACAAAAATTTGGAACAGAACTACAAATGAAATCACAAAATCCTATACTAAATTTGATATATTTAAGTCAATGCGTTTTTGAGTTACAGCAATTACAAGTTTCTCAAAGTACAAATAGACAGACTTTTTTTAACAAAGTTTGCTCAAAATTTGATGGAAAACTCCACATTCAGTTTAAAGACCGTACTAAATTTCAGCTATAACTAGCTCAAAGCGTTTTTGAATTATCTTTGTCACAGAGAGATGAACAGATAGATGAACAGATGTGAATTTTTTTTGCAACTCAGAGAAGTCCAAAAACATAGAGAGTCGTCGAAATCTAGAGTTATTATTATTATTTATTTATTCATTTTGTTTTTGGCTATAGAACACTTTCATTCTAAACTAAAAATGGAAGAAATGATAATGCCATGATTTCTGAGAAAATATTAGATGTATATCCTATAGATGAGATGAATATAAAAAGTCATATTCTTTTTGAGGAGTATTTTTCGGGTGACTATGCACTTACAGATGGAAGCTACGAGGGAGTCGGAAACTTGCTTGCAAACGAAATTTTGTAACTAAATGTACCATTTATACCATTATTTAATTTGTTTACCTCCCAGCAGTTTGTTCAAGTATCTCTTTCTAGTGCTGCCATAAAAGAAATACGTTTCACTGATAATGATGGGCAATTTCTTCAACTTTTAGTTTTCGAATTAATAATATTATATTTATTATTTTGAGGCAACGAGAGCTATTTTTGGAATGGATCGCAACATTTTGAACTGAATTCAAATGACGATTTTAGCGAACATCTTCACTCCTTACACCACAGCAATCTATGAACGTTTCACCATTCTTTGGAAATGAGCCTGAAAGACGAACACAATTCGGAAAGAAGCATGATAAAGTTTCGGTTACCATTATTTTACCGCAAGGAAAATAGCTGCTTCAAACGGGTGATTGCTTTCATTTCATGTTTTGTCACAACTAGATTTTTCAATTACAATAAAATTCCTTTTCAGTTATGAAATAAGATTTGCTTCTCATTCCATAAGCAGCAAAATTATAATTCAACTGGTCTCATTAAAACGGTTAACTAAATCAATTGATTTCAATTGCCTTTCAATTGCATTCCAATGAAATGTTTCTAAGAAGCGTCTGCTAATAGGATTAAATGTGCCCCTGACAGCGAAACAACCCACTAAGAACCGAATTAAATTTCCAGTGCAGTTGTGGAGGGCACTTCCAAAATCCTAGTGTTGAATGGATGATATAAGAGTCTTCTGTCATATTTTTTTTTCCGTCTGAACATTAGCTAACAACAATTAAGCTATCATTCGATGGTATACAAATTAGATTTTACATTATAGTAGCTCAAGAAAATGTTGACACTCACAAGAAACAAACACATAATTATATATTTTTGAACTTTCTATTGATTCTGACATCTAAAAATAATTTCTTAGCTATCTGCACGTTGGATAAAAAAAAAACCAGATATTGCAGCTCTTTCGATTCAAAGCAAATAACGCGTATAATGTTATCAGTTACTTAAGTAGTTTAATATATTTTCAACATATGGAATTTTTAAAATACTCAATATGCTTTTCAGAATTAAAATAACTCATTATACCTCTGACTTTTTGTCATGAAATGCAAAATTCAGAAAGTAATTACTAAAACTAACTTTATATATATATGAAATACAAAATACTGTAAAAAATGTGATTACAATAAAAATAAAAACAATTTATAGAAACAGATTAGACTGATAGAGGAAAGTGAGTCGCGACCATCGTCACGATTTAAAAGAAATTTATTCACTCTCTCGTTCTTGGTAGAAATTTGATTAAATATTTCAAATGTGTAGCAATCTTCTTTCTTTCAATTATTCCAACTTATTTACAATCTTGACCTGATTAAAAAGGGGCTTTTTACAAAAGAAATGCACAAAAAATCATATTTCATTTCGTTCAAAAGTCCCTTTCATCACAGGGACTTGCAATATTAGAGAGATAAAATACAAAGGAATTGCAAAATAATCTTCCATTTTAAACTCATTTTATTTCAAAAAAGATTACAACTACGGTGACTTCGGGAATAAATATCATTTTATAAAAAAATGGAGATGTTTTAGCTTCCTTTTTGAATAGTTACAGATGTTTTGCTTCCTTTATGCGGCACATATCTCAGCAGGAATCCGGTGATTTTGTCACTATCACAAGGCTTCATTTGGTTGTATCAACTGCATACGACATACTTTCAAGCATATTGGACAATGTAAAATCTTCCAGGCACTTAGATGTTGAATTTGCAGATCACAACTTAAGAGAAATTTTGACTTCTGTGTAAAACCATTAAAAACATTCTGCCTGCTGCATGTTCTAGAACGTTGCATAAATGACTGTCCTTGTTTCGATAAAACCAACCTCAAAACTTTAATGGCCTATTTTCATTGGCTCCACAATTTCTTCAGAACCCTCGTTGCACTGAATGAAGCAATGAAGATTTCGTATGTTTTTGCACAGAAAGAGCCTTTCGCTTGTTAGTTACTCATTTGAGATGTGTAACGAGGAAAATAACCTCTTCTTTACTTTTACCATTCAACTTAGAATTCAACTGTTTAATTAGTTCGTCTAAATCTTAAACTTTGTAGGGTAAAAACTATTCAATAATCCTCACGAATAGTAAATGATACGACGCAAACTGTTATCTTATTCTTTTGACTTTTGTATTTCGATAACCGTCATTTTAAAATTTGTGTAAAGGTATTAAAAAACGAATTTTCATGAATTCTCTTAAAGAGCCTTCAAAGCTATGTCATGGATCTAACGGAACGTCAATGACAGAAGGAAAATGGTCTGTCTGTCAGAAAAGCAGCATCCATTTAGTATTAAAAGACATCCTTCGCACATAAATGCTAATAAATAATTCCTGATATGCCAGTTGTTCAGCTCATACATTTGAGTTCACCCGTACTGCGTGGAGGACATTTTTATAATCATATCAAGAATTTCCATGAGAAACTTAATGAAAATAGTTTTCAAAAATATACTTTAATCAGTGGATAAAAATGAAGAAATGGTTTATGCTCCTATCGCTTTCTACTTTTTAATTTTAGCTACTACAGTTCATTCTGAAATATTGTTTTTTCAAAAGTCTAACAGAAAGAGAACATCAGAAAGGGAAAATTATTCATAATGAATCAATTAATTAATTTTAATAAAATTGCATTTCTGCGGTTTGCTTCAAATGGTGCCTATTAGTAAGATATTCCAGAATTTCATGGCATTTATTATATTAGGTTATAATTGTTGACTAAAATGTAAAATGTGATTTTGCGATTAAAATACGATATAAAAGATTTTGAAACACACTTTTATTAGTTTACTAAAACATAGAAAATTACTAACAAATGTTGTTTTTTTTTCAAATATCATCAAACTGAAAGCTGAAGTTTTTAGTTTTAGTTATATTAATGTCCCGTTTTAAGGCAACATTCAGCTTTTTTAGGACGCACTTCGTACTTTTGAACAGCGGTCAGATGACGAGAACGACACCTGAGCTGGCACCCTTCTCTCCAAACTTTCATGGCATACCAGCGGGACTGTAAGCTGAACTAATTAACTTTAGAAAATGTAATTCACCGTTTCATCGCATTTTTATAATCCTTTCGGATTTTTATTCGACATAATTTAAAGCTAAAATAGACTCGATTAAAATTTTAAAAACTTACTGCCATCTGAAATATTTAAAATCACTGAAACAACTGTCCATGCCATTATTATGTAATGCTTATTAAAGATTAATTTATTCTTTTCAATTCAGTTTAGCATACTTATTAATCGAATCATCATCAATTCGTCTTTGTAGCTGAAGTTATGAATCACAAAAGTTGAGAACACAATTTTGAAATTGATCAATAATCCTTTCCCTTCTAAAATCTCAAACATTTCATATCGATTCATGATGAATGTTTGAGAAGAGGCGCGCTCGTTATAGAGAGGTAGATTTAGTTGATTCCATATTCAATTGTTACCATAGTTTTGGGGATATTTAGGGAGATAATTTCCAAGTTTAACATTTGAGTTTGAATGGATTTCCTGAATTGCCATGCAAATGTAGCATCACCTTTGTATTTAAGCCTCCTGAATCATATGATTCCAATTTTAACTAGTTCTATAATTGAGTGAGGTTGTGGGATGTCCAATTGCCAACTTTGCTTTTCGAATATTTGAAAAGAAAAAAATAATTAATAAGGAAACATTCGAGTTGATACTAGAGATATTCGGTACGATATTATCACAGAGAGGAATTTGGTGCAAAGTTCATTACTGAATTATTAAACTGTTACTACGGAATCAAACCATCCCATTCAGTACTCTCTGATTATGCAAGAGAAGGTTTCCCGAGCCAAATAACTCCTTACGAAGGCAAAAGAAATAATGCTGTTGATGACAATCAGATAATGGAAAGAAATGATTGCAAGAATGGATCAAATGGTGATCAGAATAAAATCATTATTATCAACCAGATAGTCTCTTCTTTCCTTTTAAATTTATTTCAAATATTAAGATAGCTTTCTAATGGAAGCATACTTTTATTTAGGGAGTAATCAATGGCCTTTTGACAAGAAATTTTTTCAGGGGCTCAGTGGTAGAACTGAAAGCTACAGTCCGCAAGTTGGTATCTGACTGCAGGCAAGTTGCCTAAAAATCGTTTTGCCATAGATTTACTTTATATTGTTTTCCGTTTGTTATAGAATGTAATTATAATTTCTGTTCCCTTCTAAATCTGAAAGATTCGAGTCATTTCGTCTTGAGGATAAAAACAGATGTAAGGTTTAGTTCCTTGAATAAAGTCTCGAGTTAAGATTGGCGAGCGTTATCCTTCATTTTAATTAAAACACGGTTCATCTTTTTCGACAATATGAAAATCGTTGCACATAGAATGCAACGTTCCATTCGATTTAAAACTATTAAATATGGCTAGTATTTATTTTTTGAGTAAAAGGTGTTTATTAAAAAAAAAAAGAGTATTTAAAACTTTTAAATAATTAACAAATGTTTAATGCTTTTCCATAATAACCTCGAAACTTAATATAATAAATATCAGTTGTACATCGTTTAAAAGACAAAAAATTAGTTTTTCAGCGCTATCGATTTTATTAGTTTTTTAATTTTAATAAATTTTTTAATTTAATTTTAAACACGTTTTGAGGCAATTTTTCCTACTTTTGTAATGAAATGCTAACCGATTGCATTATTTCATCACTCACGTAGTTTTGCCAATGTTGATGATAGAAAAAAAATTCTTCTTTGGGTATTAATTCCAAAGTAAAACTTTTATCTTTGCCTTTATGCTTGCATTCTTTCTACAAACGATGCAATGTAAAAATCGTTATTATTTACAGTTATAGCATGTAACGGCTGATGCAATCAAGCCAAACATTTGAAAACTAAGGCTTATGCAACAATGTTTTAGAGTAGAGAAGAAATATTAGGATTATTTTATTAATTGTGTAAGAAAAACAATAAATGAGGGACTAATTACACATTATTATTAAAAATATGGCGTGATTCAAGTGAATTTTATAATAGTCTCTAGTTTGTCCTCTCCTGGCTTTTTTTTTTTTTACACTTTTAACAGATTTCATCAAAAAGTGTTTCTTACCTTTCAATAAATCCCTTTCTGCGGTACTCGGTGCGAATTTTTTCTTCGGCAACTGCCCGACCTTTTATCGTCAAACTAAGTGGCTACTGTTTTCCCTTCAGCAGAGATTTGCAGCAACATCCAATGAATATTTCGCTTCTGCCAAACCTCTTTATCTTTCGTTAAGAGAACTTCTTGTTTTCGTTCTTTTTTTTCCATTTTCGCTGTCACTCTTTGTCTTTTTTACGCGTGTCTTTCTTTGCCAGTGACGTCATTCAGTCAGAAAAAAAAGATAAAAATAATTACTCGGGTTTACAGTTCTGGGTATAAGTGGGAAGCAAAGTGCGGTTTTTAAGAATTTTTACAGATCCTTTTCTCGCACGTGTTAGTAAGAGAATGGTGACAAGCGAAAAAAAGTAGTCACAGTTTTGTTTTTCTACTAGCATTGTTTACGGAAGTTTCTGTCTATAAAAACACAGTAAATATTGTAGATGCAAACTTTTGAGTGAGGCTCTAATTAAAAATAACGATAACGAAATAAATACGAAAGTGATATATTAATATTAGTCTGTCATTTATAACCAGCGAATATGTTCTCCTCTCCACTTTCCCGCCTAGTAACACAGTATGGCACGTTTCGTACCTCACAGAACAGAGAATATAACTAAATGCGGATTTTTGGACGGCTTCGTCATAATCGGTTTGGACTCAATTTTGATGCAGATATACAGTTTTGATGACAAATCAATACATTTAATTTCAACTATGCTAATTCATTTGGAGTTTCGAATTAATCGTAATGGATCTCATAACTAAAATAGTGAATTCGTTAACCATAATAGAAAAAAAATCTTTAAATTAAACAGCTTATTTGAATCACAAATGAAAGTCAAATGGTATCAGCGGCAAACAATGTACTAATACCATTTTTTCAAAATGGTAAAATATTTGAGCAGCTTCGAAGTCTACCTATGATCGTTGAGAAAAAAAAACAATCCTGGTAGAAAAAGCAAATATTTACCATTCGTCATTTTCCAATGAATTGATGTATCACTTCCGAAATACCAACATAGTATCTTTTTAAAAAAGAGGATTAAATCATGCTATAGTGAAAATCTCAGAAACTAAAAAAAACATTTTCTGCTAACCACAAAAATAAAGAGGCTCTTTTGGTCATTTCAACTGAAATATCGAGCTAAGTACAGGAGGGATCTATATTCACATCGCTAAAATCTTTAAATTTTTCGCTGCAAACCAAATACTGTAATCCTATAAGTGTAAACATATATATTTTAAGATTACATTCTACAGAACGTCCTTGGCAGGAAAACAATATAAATCTTTTAATTTAGAAAAAAAATTAAAAACTTCAGCAAACTTAAGCACCAGACAACGGTGCAGTCATTATTTAACTGTGAATTTGGAGACAGAAATGTGTTTTCGTATTACAACAATTCCTAAGTTATTTTGCTCTAAGTATTATTTGAAGAATCCATGACTTTTCGAAATTTCATTTCAAAACTCATGATACGACTTTTATAAAAAATGCTGCCAATAAACATCATTACGTCTTCTTGAAATTTTAAACTATGAGCTTCAAGGCAAAAAATAAACAAATAAAATTTTATCTCCTTCCACATATCTATCAAAAAAAGAAAGAAAGAAATTTGCTTTAGAATTCTTAAGTGTCAGAGCTAATCATCTGTTGAAACATTTCTGTGACTAATGAGTCGTAAATAAAGCAGATTGAAACGAATGTGTGTGGCTTTAATTAAAATAATCTTTTGAAAAAACTGGAAAAATTAAAAAGCTGGACTTTTTTATACAATTTTTTTTCAAACCAAATATTTATCTATTTATACAAATTAATTAACATTTTACTGTCCCTTTTTCGACAAATTTTGGTAGACTGCTTTGGCAGATTGGCATTTGAGATGACAGATTCTTCATTCAAGCAGAAAGCATTGTGTTGTGCTCATTACCTCCTTTTGTTTTGAAGGAGCAAAAGGATAACCATTTCTAAAATTAATCTGAAAGCATATTAGAAGAGCCCAGCACTCAAAAAAACTGGAGGACAGCACTCGGAAGTAGTGCTATCTGACAGTGATAAGCAGCGATCCACCTCCATGCTCATACGGCTCATACCAATTCTGTTTTAGAATACGTTTTGCATCTTTCAGGAGGAAAAGAAAGACGTGACGTCACATCATAACGTGATAACTTTCGCAGCCACATTTGTCACGTTACTTGAATTCCAAAGCAAACATTCTGAACACATTCGATCTTTATCGAATGAAAAAACTGTTTCTTGCAGATTTCTTACTCAGTATCATTTGGGGAGCCTCAGTGGCCCGGTGGCCGGGCCTCTAAATGCTCTGAAACAAAGTTTGCTAATCAATCAATCAATTACAAACGGAAAAGAAAAGAAAATTAATAAATAATTATAAATATAAAGATTGGATCACACTCATCTGCGAGCGAATATGAAAACATGAAAACAAATCTTCCGAATAATGTTCTGAAATCTAAATGATACTGGATTTTAATTTGAAGAGTCGAATAAATGATCTTATAATTTATATAAAAGTTCAAAACTGAATTTATATTTAAAAAAAAATACTCTTGTGCTATTGTAGTTGTGGAAACTTTACTTTGCCTTTTTGATGATTCGATGCTGCCTGTATTTCCACAGATATTTTAACCAGTGGGCTAATCGGACTTAGATCAGGCTCGTCTTTGATCCAAAAGAACCTAATAATTTATAATATTAATTTTAATTTACTTTTGGATCAAAAAATTATAATGTTTATATAAAATAATTTATATTGTTATGTTAAATATAAAAATAGATTGGGACTTTAAAATCGTTTGTCGATTTTGTAATTGTTCATAAAGATAAATATCAATTCGCAAAAAATTTCACCCAGACAATCATTGAGAAAATCTTAAACCATGTTTACAATAGAAGTTACCACTCATAAAGAAGGTAGCTGCACACTTTATCATAGTAGTACAGTGAGGCCGATCTCAAAACAATAATTTTCGACCCCCCACTATTCATTAGTGGCATAACCAATGGCACATAGAGTATCACATGGCTTGCTCATCTCCCCATCACATATAAATATAGATATAACGGAACGTGGCGCAGAAATTTCATTTAGTAGATTGTCAACTGTACACAAACCACCATACAAATTTTAGACGGCTTCGTTGAACGTTTTTCCAGCTGCTCGGAATTCATCACTTCAGTTAGGCAATTAATGGAACTGCAAAATATTATTAGAAAAGTTTTGAAGATTATTGGACCATATCACCATAAAACGGCTTAACCGTTGCAAATTGCCACGAAAATTGATATTCATGGTTCCAAAAATTTATTTTTCAAAAATGTCTTTGTATTATTTTAAGATTTAAAACATTACCGTCTTAAGGATATCAATTTTATTTCTGTATTCATTTTCCCCCTTCATTTAATAATATTCGTAAATCAGTTTTGTGCATTATCTGTTATAATGTTTTTAAATGCTCAGATGAAGTTCAAACTCACCCATCAAAATATTCAGTTCATAAATTTCGTAGTTTGATTTTCATTATCCATTTATTTTGTGATATAAACATTTTTCAATATACAGAAAAACGATTTAATTGAATTCATGTTTTTCAGTTGAAAAAAATAACAATAGGAAATGCTTTTTAATCCATTCCATATTAATCACTTAGCAATCCGAAAAATCTATAATTTGGGTGAAGAAACCGGTCCCCAAAGGCGGATAGTAATTACGAAAGAAATAAACGCCGACAGTTCGCCTCTTAAAACGAATGCATTATTCCTCTAATAGCGCATCTATTTCTTTATTCCCTTTCTTACACTATATCACTATGTTTTAATGTGTAAGATTTAGTTTCTTAATTACCCTACAGAGCATTGGCCCAATGGCGCTTCACTCTCATGTTATGGTTTTGATAAGGCGCCAAATGACTCTAGCCCAGAACACTCAAATGTATTAAGACGGCCCTGTGTATTTCAACGTGCGTATAAAACGATAATATACCCACAATTCCTGTTCTATATAATTTCACCAACTCAGTTATTCATAGAATGTTTTATATAGAACAATTTTTACTCTGAGAATTTCATGTTCGAAACGACAACTTATATTTAGTAGAGAAACTTTTTCATATTTGTTAATTCATTTTATTGGATATTTAATAACATCATTAGTTCATTTCACGCTAAAGAAAATATTTTCCTGCTGATAGTTACGATCAAGTTTTAGATTCAATTATAATCTTAAAATGTTGGAAAAATAAAGAATTAGGAATATCTAAATTCAAAAAATTTCTGCTGTTTTTATGATGCAATACAGTACTTACGAATATTATTTTTATAAGGAGAAGAGTTTTAAAAATGTGTCTCTAAAAAAATTAGTTCAAATATTTTAATAATTTAATATTAAGAGTATGTCTAATGTAGTGCCGTCTATTGTCTTGAAAAATAAAAATACCTAAATTCGAAAGTTTTCTGTCAGAATTGCATTTATTATTTTTACCAATGGAAGCGTTCCAAAACAATGTCTCTAAAATACAAATTGCTTCTGAACTATTTACTAAGTTTTTGAACTATTGAATTCCAAGAATACACTACTGCTGTAGCGCCATCTATCGAATAAGCTCAAAACTATATTCTTAACTTTCTCCAGTCAATTTCTACCAGACACTCTCTCCAAATCAGTTCAATATAAGCAAACATTTAGTAATTACATTTTTGTTTTCATTGTTTCTAAAATATTAATCTGTTTTAATGAAAGTTATTCCTCAAAAATAAAATTTTACAAGTCTTTTCCAGCGGCAAATTTTACTGTATAAGATACCATGAAAATCATACTACACACTTAAAAACAGGAAAAAGAGAGGGGGGATGAAATTTATAAACATTTGTATAAACAATTTGAATCCGCTAATAGTCACCTTGCCATAATAACTATATGTTTGAAATCAAAGTAAAAACAGCCTGAAAAAAAAAATTTTTTCTTAAATTTGAAATGCCAAATCTGTTGTGACGGATTGCGACTACAGGCAGAGTGTATTACGATACCTTTTTTTTTTTTTTAATAGCGGATCAATATATCAAGAAAAAGGGAATTTATCTAAAAATATAATATGAAAAAAATTATTAGAGAATGCACTTCTTGATCAATGAACCATAATTATTAATTACTTTTAACTTAAAAATAAAAGCATTTTATTTTTAAATTAAGTTATGGCAAAGTGATACATTTCAAGCAAAAAGTAACATTAAAAAAAATCAGTTATTTTATAAGACTAGTTAAGTGTAAAATAATGTAGGTATATATAAAATTAATATTCCAATATATTATAAATATGTCATTATTTTTATTTCAATTTATTTCATAGTGCTTTTATTAATTCAAAATAAACACGCGATCACTATTTTATAAATTATAGAATATCTATTTTTTTATAAAGTTATTCGTTTGGAACCATCTGATTGTGTACAATTTGTAAATATGATCCTCGATCATCAAGTTATTTTTTTGGTATACCGCAAACCGACGATATACCAGACGGTGTTCGTTATTATCTATAATCCGATGTATTGAGGCCGCGGTGGCCTGGTGGTAAGTTCTCGGCTTCGGAACCGGAGGGTTTCAGGTTCGACACCCGATTCCACCGAAGAACCGTCGTGTAAGGGGGTCTGCTGCGCGTTAAATCCGTCCTGACCAAACGTCCTCCCGCTGGTGTGGAGAGGGGGGTGCCAGCTCAGGTGTCGTCCTCATCATCTGACCGCGGTCCAAAATTACGAGGTCCGTCCCAAAATAGCGCAAGTTTTGCTTCAAACGGGACGTTAATGTAACTAAACCAAACCAAACCGATGTATTGAAATGACGGACATGAGGCCGATTTTTATACTGAATTCGAAACTCTATGTAAAACAATAAAGTAGTTGATAACAGTCCCAAATTCGGATTATCGATTTAAAATGCAAAATTCGCCTCCCTCAAATATAGCATATTTATTTAATGATAATTTAAATTTAATCCAATAAAACTCTCATCTTTTTCAAATCTTCTTCATCGACTTCAGCTTTAGAATTAGTTTGTTCCACTGGATTAACAAGCATTCTGTGCAGTTGCAAATTACAAGAGTTCTTCTGGTGTTAGATGCATATCGAAAATATTTTTATTTAGAAAATTCAAAACGGCGATTTTTCTATATTTTCCTAAGCAAATTTATATTAACTTTTTCAAATATAATCTACCAATGGTCACACTAGCCTGTTTTCAAGCAAATAATTTCTTTTCCATATATGATCTCGAATTGTCTGCAAGCTTGAAGTTTGAAATCTGCCTTTTAGATCTAATATAAAAAACGAAACAATGAATAAATAAACAAAAATCCTAGAACGAGGATCATAAACTGAAATCATAGAATAAAATTATTAAGAACGGGATGAAAATGTTGCAGAGGCGAGAGGGGGGGGGGGGTTCCGAGACCCTCGGGAAGTTTTGTAATAGTAAATTCAGTAAAGATTTTTCATTGACCAATTTTCAATATTCATTTAGTGCAACCATTAAGTGCGAAGTAACAACAATTCTTTTTTGTTCAATCAGTTTACATTTTTAAAATAACCAATTTTCTAAAAAGTACCTATGCAAGTTTTTATCCCCTGCGGTGCGTAATTCTGTGCAGGCTTTTGCATTGTTCGTTATTCGATTTCTTCTTAACTGTAAATTCTTTTTTCGATTAACTTGTACTTTTCAAAAATTACTTGTAAATTTTTGAAGTAGTTTCCAACTTCCTTCTTCTTTAAATCAGCGGCAGGCTTTATAATTGTCGATTTGGTTTTTTTTTTTTAATGATCTTTGATGGAAAACCCTTTTTGAATATGTAGTATTTAATTTCGAAACATCTATAAAAATTTTCGAAGTACCAATAGGAAAAGTTTTTTTTTTTTTTTTTTTTTTTTTTTTTTTACACGCCGCTTACCAATAATAGCGCCCACCAATTTCAATCCAGCGCAGAATTACCCCACTTAGAATTTATTCATTCAACAGGTCTTATTTTGATTAAAAATGAATAAATAGAGACAAAAATTTCTCAATTTCTAAGGAAGAAAGAAAATCAGAATGAATTCCTTAGAAGTTTATTCTAATGAATTCATTCTGACTTTCGTTAGAATAATTAATTCCAAAAGAAAGTATAATAATAAAGAATGATAATTAATTCCAAAATTGACACTATTTGCAGCTTAAAGTTGTTTTCATTGCTTTGAAAAAGAATTTTATCTTAAAAATAGAGGCTCTAAATTGCAAGAAAAACTTAGATTTTTTTCCGTAACTGATCATGCACTAAGAAATCAGACGGTGAGAAAGCTTCGTGAACGTCCTTTCTCTCCCAGATTTTCATATTTAGTTTCCGATAATTTTTATATCAATTTTGTTCTTTCTTCCTACATATGCAGTTTTTAAGTATGATAGCATAAAATTTAACTATTAGTTCCCGTTAAGATAATTGGTTTCGGTATCTTGAAATAAGAAAGTTTGAAAGTTGTAATTTAAAAGTAATTAAAGTAATCAAAATTGCAGTACTTTATTTCACTGTATGTAAAAATGTTAAATCTTAATAACTCGATAATCACTTTCTCATTAATCAAACTTCTTACCCTACTCATGCTGTATAGTGTTTTATTTTCCTTTATTTTAAAACAAAAGGACAAAATTTCTAGATCTGTTCATTTGGGAGTGAATCAGCCAATTATGAAAAGAAATGAATCATACTGAAAATGATTTTTTTTATTTCAAAATATCCTAAGAATATTATTCTGCTATTTAATAGTCTTCATTTTAGTGAAAGTTAGTTGAAGTGAACGTTTTGAACACGTTTTGAACAAGTTGAATCTTTGTGAATCAGATAAAAACAGAAAATTATATTTCTTTGAAAACAAATCAACAAAATATTGGTGCAGCCAGGCAATCATCTATTTTGTCTGTTTGAATATCCAACTCTGCAGAATTCGACTCCTGAAAACTGAAATTAAGGTTACAGTCCCGTCATTTAATCGCGCCAAAATCCCGCCAGAGCCAAAACTGAGCCGTTGCATTGGTCGTTGCCTCTTCAGGATGGTCCTGCTCGTCATGACGATCGATGCCGTTGTGACGCCTGGTAAATCGTCGTGTTTTGATCGTAAAGTCATCACTCTTAAAGTCATAAGAGAAGATTAGATGTTCTCAATTCCATGCTGGTATAATGGGCGCTAAATGGCATTGTAAGCAGAATGGTCCCACGCTTTATTCACAGTATGCCCCATTTAAGTCGGATAATTTGTATAATAAATGTGTTCATGGTGACTGCTATTTTCATTTAATTTGATCTTAATGACTCAATTTTTATTTTCTCGTATACGAAGTACAGAGAAAATATAGTAATAATCAAAAACTCCGATTTAAAAAATGCTTTAAGTCTGACAGATGGTTTGTTCTGCAGTTGGAATATACGTTGACAAGGTAACTCCAACATGAAAACTGCTCGATGGATATAATCCATCCAGTACACAGATTCAATAATAATAAAAGCCAGATAATCCAGTACACAGATTTAACATCAGTAATGAAGCCAATTTTTGAATGTTAAACCAAATTCATGAATAGTTTGACCGTCTGTCGCTCTGTACTTTCAAAAGCATATAAATGAAATAACTCAAAAATGCGTAGACTTAAATTTGTATATTTCTATCCGTTTTGATTAAAATCCGTTCAAAGGAAATTATTCGATAGGGCTGTACGAATTTCAGTTATCAATGACTGCAAAATAAAGATAGATGAATAAAATGGGTACCCAGACTTTTACAACTGTAATATAGACACTTATCAAATTTTGAGCCACAGTCAACAAAGGGTTGACTACCCAACATCTCTTCTTTCAGAAACAAATGGGATTCTTAAAAATTTAAGCTATCACAAAATCATGTTCAATTAAACTGGCACTTTATCTCAGGATAATATAATGCTTACTATTGCTAACAAATTACATTTTAAATAAGACAAACTTCAAACAATTATCATAAATTTTAAATTTAAAAAACTTTCCCGCGTTTCTTGCATAATTTTTATACTTCAGAATTTTTTTTTTTTTTTGATAAATATACTCAAAATTTTCCTAGTCTTGAAAATACAATTCTTGGATTTAGAAAAATTCATCTCTGAATAACCTCGAACGAAAAACGATATAGTAAAATAATAAGCAGGAGAAATCCTGTTTAAGCAAACGTTGTGTATAAAACTTCTTTAAATTAAAAATTTCGAAAAAGTAACTAAAAGAATATTTTTAAAAATTGTTGGCGATTTCTCGTCCGAATGAAAGTCTTAAAATGTATGTATGTATGCTGGACTGTTTTTGTAGCTGAGATACAGGAATGGAATATTTTATATCCCAATAGCTGGTCGGGTACCAGCATAAGAAATAAATTATGGAAATATCGTTTGAAATTTGAAATAGCTATCTCATTTAATTAGGAAAGATGGAAAGAATTATATTTATTTTCTTGTCGACAATGAATACATTAATTGAAATTGAATAATATATAAAGGAAAAGCATAAATAATATTTATTCCTTTTTTTTTTTGTACTTTATAATTCAAGTGCATTAGGGTATACAATATTTTTTGTTTTGTTTTTTCGGCTACAGCAAAAACAAATAAAATTCTCGGCTGTCCGACTCGTAAACATCCAACATACAACTGGCCATGTGAAAAACACGGATTTTCTAGGTTCAATCCGCACTTGAAGTGATTGACGTTACGCCTTCGAGTAACCTACGTCATCGAGAATGCAAGTCATTTGAAATCAAAAGGCATGTCGGTGGAATTAATGGAATGCACATCTTCTCCATTCGACTTTCCGTTAAGAATAATTGCCTCGTTTCTTGCCTTCTGATTCTGTTCGTGTGATCGCTTAGCACATAAACGTTGTCTTTTGACTCCTGCCGCATGTTGGATCTTGAGATTCTGAAGCATGTGAATTTGCATTTCGTAAACGATCTGCTTCATTTTTCGCTTGTCCTTCCTAGTTTGTTTGAGAAGCTCGATTTTGCTTACTTCTACCTGTTGATAGATCTACTAAGTGGAGAACGTTTGGATGGCATACTTTTTGACGAAGCAACCAACACGATATACGCTTATATAACCGAAATATCTTTGTCAATTTTCTCAATAAATAGAAAAATTGCTATTTGCACTGGAAAATTTCCATAATATATAACTTACCTTGATCGGTATCAATAATAATTCTATTTTTGTATATATGAGATAAATTTTGGAAAATATGCGCGGTTCGACGCAGCCAAAATAGTGTGCTTTGAATGACAATATCTTGTGTAGATGACTATTCTGAAATGAAAAGGAAAATATTTAGCGCTTCAAAAAAATATGTTGATTTCATTTCATTCACATGGAATGGCATGGATGATAATAATTTTATTTTGTGTGATACATGTGCGATTAATTCCGAATGACATGTGCTCTTTACCGTTTACTGTTTGTCTTTTGTCAATTTTAAAATATTGTTAAATAATCGAAACGTATGAAACGATTTGTTTGTAAATTTTAGTGAGTTCAAAATAAATGCTAATAATTCTACTATACCTATGACCTTCGCGCATATTCAAGCAATAATTTGAAAAAGTTTTATCACATTCAGATGAACTGTACGGTAGCGCATAAAGTACGAACAAATAAAAATTCATTTTTATATATTAGATAATAATAAACTCTATAGAACTGGTTATAAAATACTATCAAAGCAGATAAAAAAACTGCTGTATTTTCTACATTCAAATAAAATTTTAAAAAGGAAATGGCAAAATACCTACATACGCTTCAACGAAATAAAAAAATTGCCTTGAAATTGTTTTTTGAAACTTTTCCACTGAAAGCTTGTAAACTGATCACGTAATAATTACTTCCGAATTCTTTAAAATTCGTTTAAATTAGAAAACTTTTGAATATTTTATCTGCCATAAAATGAACTTATATTTCCGTAAATATAAGTTCATTTCAAAATAAAGCAAAAACCTTAAATATAATTAACTGGGATCACTTTCTCTTCGACTAATGCGAGAGGGCGGGCATTTTTTTTCATTTCTTGTGTAACAAAATAGATCGCGCTCATTATAATAATAAAAAAAAAACCTCTCTGCGTTTGTCTTCCCGTCGGGAAATCCAAATTACCTCCTCCGCGCATTTGCCCGACAGATAAGAAATTCCAGCGATTCGGGAGAGAAATTACTATTGAAATCTTCAAGCTTGCTTAAAATGTAAATGAGAACCAATAAATTGGAAAGAAATATTGCAAAAGAAAAGAGGAAACAGCTATTCTTTCTTAGGTAACGATCTGACATTTCCGTTTTGGTCATTACTTCTTACCTCTTTCTTATACTTTACTTTTCATTGCATGTATCAGATGAATGCAGAGATCAGATGAAATTCATTACTGTAAGCCACAAGTTTTTAACCTTTTCTAAACACCCGCCTACTAGACAAGGAAAAAAAAAATTCAACACATCTCTTTCTTAATAGTTAATCATATCACATATTAAAATGTTATTACATATTATCCATACTTATTTTGTCTGTTTATTTATCTATTAAGAATTATAAAGTAGAAATATAAACGACCCGTTTACAATTGTTTATTAAAAATTTAAAAATAAACTCAAAATGAATAAGAAATGAAGAAAATGAGATGTTTGAGGTTGACGGAGTTTCAACAGTCTGTTCATGACGGGTCCCAATTTTGTTAAAATACCGGTCTCAAATGGCCACGCTCAGTGACTTGAAGTCAGTTCCTTTCCGTAAACAATAAATCTGCTATCGAACTAATCAGATGTTCAACCAAACGGGATGAAAGCAAAGGAATTAAAAATTTCTGTCTCCACATACATTTGCAATCATAAATATTTTTCAAACAGAGATCTCCTTTGTTACCATTAACCAAATTATTTTTTATTTGTTTTTTATATCTGCATCTGCAATTTTTCAAAGCAGGAAATTTTTACAAACGATTTCATTTTATTACCCTTTCTTATATGTTCGTAAATTCTATGCATAGTTTTTTTCTACTGTAAATATTTTGGTATTTAATAAAATTCCCCTAACATTCCCATCAAATAATTCAGTGACCGGAATGGTTACGGGGATATGAGATGGCGTTCTGTTCTGTATATTTTTGTCCAAAATTCAGGGAAGCGATCGGATATTGACTTTTGAAATCAGAATTCTTAATTTTCATATTTCAATTTATTTCTTTGTTAGTTACGAATTCTACTGCTGTAAATGCATTTGTGAAAGGATCTAAAACCCAACTCGTTATCCTTAAAATAGCCTGGAATCCCTCCGTAAAATCAGTATGAAAGTGTTGCCAAGCAAATGAAGTAAATCTCCCTGATCATGTAAGAAATTGTTTCTGTTCATCTCTAAATTTTGTCTAAGTTAAAATTTTCCCACAAAAAACTTTTTTGATACAGTGAAATTCAGTTCATTACCTTACAATTTCAAATTAATTTTATTAACTTTACAGCAAGTGAGTCCTCTATATTAACCTGAAAGCGTATTTCCTAGATGAACTATTATAAACTTTTAAATTTTTAAGAGGTTAGTTATTAAAATAACGTAGATTGTAAAGAGATAATAAGCCTGATATAATTGATTTTTGTACCTGATGACTCTTTGTTCACTTTGCCAAAATCTAGTCCTGCTTTTCTTTTCAACATTGTTAGTTTTAAATCTCTTTATATAAATATATGGCGCTATTCACTCAAACGTATTTTTTCCTAAAAGCTTTTACCAGCTTCTGTAGATATTTCATTCTAAGTAGCTTTTCTTATATCGAAGGAATAATGTAGCTGTTAATTGCTTTATTTTTAAAACAATGAATTGTTCCAAAACCACAAAGAAAACAAGATATAGCAAACATTTAAATCACCTGTCATGCGTATTTGTGCAACACAAATAGCAGATCTGTTGACAACTCGAATTTCAAATGTTGACCCTCAGTGCAGATGGATATACCTTTAACGTAACCTGTTCTCAGCATTTCAGCGAGAGCGATTATACTGAAAGTAAGATTGCTTCATAGTGTCAAAAACAAAATGAAGCAAAAACCTGTGTTAAACCTGTTAAATTAGCCGCCGAATGAGAATATCGTCGTCTGAAAAGAGTAAACGTTTGATGTCTTGTAACCTTCAAAAATACGCTTTAAAATTTCTAAATAAGTTATAGACATCGAAACAGAAATTTCAAGATAATTGTGCATTATTACACGTTGGATCTCTGTCTGTTATGCAAAAACAAGAAAAGCAGATTGTTTCATTGAAGAAAGAAATGAAAAGCTTGAAATTATCGAATATTTCAATGAGAAAAAAAATATCAGAAAATCAATGCAACAGAAAGTTTCAAAAGGTGCCAATAGAATTTTAGAAAAATATCTTCTAAAAATGAAATAAGTATACTGATATACTTATAGGACAAAAAAATGTATAAAATGTACAGGAACTGATTTATGTGAAGCTATTACTTTAAAAGCTGTTTCCAGAGAGGGTACAAATTTTGAAGATATATTCTTGTATTTCTTATACCACGTGTTTCAACTATGAAAAGATGGATAAAAAAATTCCATTCAAATGTCAACTGGATCTGATGGGTTAGCATTCACTCTTTCAAGCATGATGGTTTATTTCTTGAACCACTTATACCAGAGAATCTTATGCTTGCCTGTTCAGTTTTTGAATCATTTAACGAAGTAGATATATATTTAAGCCTTTAATATATAATTTCTTCATTAAGTGGTTTAAAAATCAATAAAAAAGAATTTTAATTAGGCAATATTAATAAACAAATCAAACAATATTAATTAAATGAACAATTATTACTTTGGTAAGTATTACTGTTTCCGAAAATAAACTACTATGATTGAAAGAAATAAAGGATATACATACATATATATATGCATACCTAAAGCCATTTTCATTTTTATTGTTTATTTAAGCAATAAGAATAGAAAATGTTGATAGCTTGATAAAATGTTCATTCATGAAAGCATCTAACCAATCCGATTATTAAGCTTTGAAATAATTTACTTTCATTTCCAAATTCATATTTTTGATAAAATCGCCTCACTTGATACCTTAATGCCCAGATGTTTAATCAAGATCATATTTGACCATTGTCCATCTAATAATCGTAAACAATAAGTAAATATATTGATTCAGTCAAGTAATTATATTAATTTCCTGAATAGATATTAGAGATCTTAATGGAGTGCATTTGTCTCTCTCGACTATTTTAATGCACCCCATTTCCCTTTCGTCCGTTCTCAACTCCATGCGTCTTCTTGTACGGTTGCAGCGCATCCGTTGGGAACATGGGCGAATGGAAGTGACTTCTCAAATCAACGGGAGGCTCCTTCTCTTGACTTTATCATATAGTAACACAATATGGCATATTGTGTGCTTATTAATATGGTTGGAAAAACTGAGCATGAATTTTGGGAATCTTCTTTTCGATCTGGTAAAAAAAAAATTATACAGGTCTTCAATGCAGCTCATAAGATCACATATTGAATTTCCTGTGTCTAATTCGTTGCGTTTTCGAATGAGTTCTGAATTCCGCAACCCGGACTTATTTTGTTTCAGGCGTTATGAAATAAATACCCCATTATTGCAATAAAATGTTTCTATGAAACTTGGATGTGTCTCCATTGAATTAGATTATCTTTTGAAATGTTTTTTAATTTTTTATATTAATTTGCCCAAAGAAGTGAGATGAGACTGCAGTAAATAGAGCAAAATACAGTGTTTCATTCACTAGTTTTCAGTTTCCGATGCTATATCGGATGTTTTGTGTATTTAAAGCTATGAAGAATAACAGGTTTACTTAGTGCAATAAAATATCTCCATGAAAATTGAAGACTTATTTGAATTGAAGTATTTTTCTCTAGTTTACTTAAGAAGGTAAGATGCAAATATAGTAAAATGCAAAGTGTTATGTTTACTTTCTAGCCTTCAGTTGTCCAACGGTATGTGGAATGCTGTATACATCTGAAATTAGAAAATATTAACTGAAATTTACTTGAAAATTAGAAAATGTTTAACAAATTGCCAGAACGTTCATTTGATTTTTTGTGCTGAATGTTTATGGAAGATTTGATATTATTTTTTGGGGGGGTGGGGGGTGGGAAGGGATTTTTATTTTATGAATGTTATTTCTCTTGGAGATATTAGAATACATTCTATTCCACAAAGTCTTAAGTAACGTAGATCTATAAGGAATCTTATTAGATTTATCTAAAATATTTTTTGCCATTTTTAAAAATTATACTTCATTTTTGAAATTTAAAGAATGAGTGTGTGATTAATAGTTTGCGATACATATTTGATTTCAAAAATTTAATAGTTCAAACAACTCTACATTTTAAATATACTTCATTCATTGGAGATTTTTATTTCTCGATCAAAATTTAGAGATTTATTTAATTTTTAAGCAATTTTTATCGATGCGTTAGAGGTGCTGCTATTTAAGAAATAGCTAGAAGCAATCTCAATATGGATGAGTCATCTAAAATATTTTATTTACTTATGAACAATACAGAGAAACTAAGTAGGAGAAATCCGATAAGTTAAAGCGCCCACATTCTTAAAAAAACGAATCGATTTATATCAATTGAAATTTCAATATCGTTTGGCAATAATGACAGATAAGAGTTGCCGAATCTGAAACGACATCTAGATCGACGTGTTTCATAAAAATAGTTGTGATTAGAAAAACAAAGTATGCAATAACAGGACAAATATGACAGACAAAACTAGTTTTTTAAAAAAATGCAACATAGTTACAATATTGATATTTAGGTATCATTGATTTAATATTTCATAAAAGATTAATAGATTTTAAATAGAAAAATATATTATTATATTCTCAGATAGGATACTTGTTCGGTTACTTTTTATTATAATAATTTCATTAAAATATTTTAAAGATAAACTTGGAGATTTTTTTTTTGTTTGTTTCTCCCGAAATGTTGCTTTGATTGAACCTGAAACATTTCCCAAAATAGGATTGTAAACACTCCTTCTAAATTGGAACCAAATACAAAACAAAAGAAATATATTAATTAAGGTTATGCATTCTTTTATCATATTCGAAGGAACAAAGGACGATAATGAAATTATTCACTATTTAAATTGTCATAACTTTTTTTTCTTTGCTGATGTGTATTTGGGAATAAAAAAAAACATTTTTGCTTTATTCCGCTTAAATAAATCGGGAATCCAATCAGGGAAACTGGTTTCCTTCATTTGATCGTTGAAAAAAATGTAGGTTCTGTTTTTTTGCAATGCAGAAGATTTAATAAAAATTTAATTAAATTTTTTAACGAAAAATAAATGAATTACAAAAACTTCTAGCATTTATTTTTATTAAAGTTATTTATCTATTAATGCGCATAAAAGAACCAAATTCGGCGACCTTCTCCCAAATGTTGATAAAAATTGAATCATTTTAAGGTGAGAAGATTCAGTGTTGGCATCTAAAAGCTTTTTGATATTTCACCTGCATTTTTGCAAAAGTCGCGGGTCAACAGCATAACAAGCGGAAAATAAATGGATCGAAAGCATGAAACTAAATCAACCGCAAATGTTGGATTTGAATCCAATAAGAAGCAAGGTAAAATCCTTTCCATTCAACTTATTTTACGCATTTATTCTTTTGAACGTTTAACAGAGAATTATTTCAAAATCTATTGTTTTTATCAAATTTCTCGAAATAAGATCCAGACATAGCATTTCAAAGAGTTAAACATCCCCAAAGAACTCACAATTATGCTCAGAACAACAGAAATGCTATCTTCCTTCAAAACTGTTTACTGTTTCCAATTTGTTTTTACTCGGAAGGTCAAAGACACCTCTTTTTCATTCACTTATTTCATTCACTCTGTCTGAGCAACGAAGACGCATTTAATAAGTTTCACCCAGAGAAGGAAAAACTTTCTCCCCTTTGAGTGAAGAGAGAAAAATGGTCGCTGACAGGCTATTCTCTGAGGGCATCTATTATTTAGCGTTTACACACCGACAGAAGGCTTGTCAAAGGAATGGATGGCTGGCGGCCCGAAAGGACAAGAGGAGAAAAAAAAGGAGACACTTCGAAATCTTAGATGTATAAAAATAACATAGGGATAGCAAATATTCATAATCAACCCCTCATCTTTGACACCCATTGTGATCTCTGCAAAAAGTGATAGAAAATTAGCATCAGTTTATTTTTAAATTCTTAAATCAGAATATAAATCAAATGTTTTCTGAATATGAAATCTGCAGATACAAATGTATCTTAATATTTTAAAGACTCACCTTCCGAAAAAATGAATAGTTTCGAAATGTAATGAAATTTCTTTTCGATCGTTTTTATTAAATTCAAAGTTATGATGACACAAATAGCGAGAAAATGAAAATCCGTTTTGAAATAGCTCAGGTGATATTTGCGAAAGACTCTGTATCATGAATTAAAAATTTTGTAATTATCGTCTGATTTTTATGATGGTTCATAAATCGAATACACAAAAATGAATTCCTGCACCCTATCAATAACTCTATTTGTCTGTCTGCTAACAATATTTTTTGAGATAAAATTTTCAAAATAGAGCTGAAAATTTTTTAAATAAATAATTTTTAGTGTCTAAAATTGATTTTAATAGTCACACGAATATTTTCACTAAGCGAGCCCCGAAGAAGCCCCCAGTGTGTTTCCTGCGAATGTCTGGAAATTTTAATTTAGTATAGCTCATTTTGAATGATTCTAATTTCTCAAGAAGAGCTTAAAAAGCACTCACGTTTAGGAATCGCAGCTTCTTCTCGAGTGATTCTTAAGCAAAATATTTTTCTTTTATGAATGTATCAAAATGCACAACTACACATTCATTCCTTATTTAGACATTTGATATAAATCGTGGGGAAAATAATCGTCCTTAAATTATAGAATGAATAAAATCCATCCATATTGATTTTATTCATTATATTTTCATCGAAATATTATTATTAAAACATTGGCAGCAGATAGGAAGGATTGATACTGTAGGTTTACAACCATCCCTTCCGGTGAGGTGTGTGGACAATAAAAATGATGCTTGGTGTTGAATAAATTCTCACTTTCTCTCCCATTCCCTTTTTAGAAAAACTTTCTTTTGCCACAGTCTCCTCTTCTTCCTATTTTTGAAATTTTAGAAAAGCCAGTACTTTATAGTTGTTTGTTATTTGCTAAATAACACATTTTAAATTTTTATTTCAAAAAATAGAGTGCAAGAATAAAAATATTACATACGCTTTGATTACATACGCTTTGCATGTTTGAATTTGCGTTACGCACGTGGCATTCCTCCTGGGAAGGGGTTGTAGCAGCCATTATTCCCATTTGACCTTTAACCCATTTTAGTGGGAAAGTGTTTTTCCCCTGTAGATGATGCTCTAAGTTTATTGCATTTCATTTTCTGAGAGGTAATCTGCTGAGAATGTAGACACTTTTTGTCAGCTCTAAGTATCAATCTTGTTAGATCAGTCTTACATGTTAGTAAATTTAAGCAATAAAAACATTTGAAATAATTTCTGCGAAGTTAAAATGAAGAAAAGAAAATTAAAAATGTCTGAAGAATACAGTGAAATCTTTTCATAAGAAAGAAAAGTTTGAGTAAAAGCATTACATGCTTCATATTCACATTTTGCTATTCATATACCAATCTTAACAACTGAAAATCACGTAAGGTTGTCAGAAACTATTTCATTAGCAGCTGTGCACACATTTATTTCTGCAAAATCCGTATCTATTGTTTCTCGCTGAACCGAGTTCAAATTCGATGCAGCGAGAAACAATACTATTGGAACCGAGAATATTATTGGAACACTTATGTATTTCAATAAGTAAACAGAAATGTCACAACAATTATTAAACAGCACTTTTTTTCCACTTGTATTTTTTCCGACTTGTAATTGTTTTTAACAAATAACTGAAAAAAATGTTCTAAAACTTTTTAAAACTTTACAACTACCAAAAGAAAAATATATATGTCGTTGTATTTCTCTAAAACCTTTTTCAGCCGTACTGACCATAAATGTGGTTGAAAGATTTGAAACAAAAGTTATCAAGAAATGTTTTCGTGCCAATAACAGATAAAATCCTTTTTTTCCAAGGAAAGGTTCTGTTTTCGTTTATGATCTGCATCCTTTTTTTCTCTAAACAAATATAAAAGAAGAGAAATGAGTCATTGTTTTGCTCTGATTGAAGCTATTCTTTACATTAACGATTTTGTTTACTATGGGTCTAAATTTAGAAGAAGTAAAAAAAAGTCTTCCTGGTCTAAAAATAGAAGCTGCACAACTTTGATTTATTTAATTACGAAATAAAACTTTTTTTTTCTCTCTTTCTCTCCTTCCAGTCGGGCAAGATGGCAGCCGGGATCAATGAAATGTCATCGGAACTTCGTTTCCGAGAATCGGAAATCGAGTGTCTTTGAAACGCGCACAACAGGAACTGAATTTGTTTTTCACGCAACAAATGTGATGAGAAAATCAAAACTGCCTTTTCGGAGTTTATTGATTGGATCATCTAAACAAATTTCAACGTACAGTGATGGTGAAGTGATTTTAATTAAAAAAAGGCATTAGAATCCTTTGTTGTACATTTTTAAAAAATGCATTTTAAAGTAATAAAATGTAACATATTGAAAAACTGTGTTATAGAGCTTAGGAAAAAAACCAATGTCTTCCAGTACGATTAGAGTAAAACTGTTTTTTTTATTCATCACATTAACATTAGAACGCAAACTTTCAACTCACAAGTTATTTTATGCATTAATTCATCTTCTTTTGATTTTTCCGATATACCTCTTTTCATCTTTTAGAGATAAACAATATAAGTACGAACTGTAAATATTTAGAGAAAGAAAAAAAAATAATATACATTTCGATTAACTGAGCGTTTATGTCATCAATATATTTTTCACGTTCGCAGTCAAAATCTCTCCGAATTTTGAACCCTAGATAAAAAACCCTAGAACGGGCCCTGCTGTTAATGATATGATTATGGTTCTAAATTAGGATCAAGCTTCGTCTGAATAAGGATTGAGGACGATATACTTCAGTTTGTCTTTTTCATTTTTGCCAGTGATTGATTGATAGGTGAAAACAGGAAAGCAAAAGCTTTGCTAATACAAAAGAGGAGGGGATTTTTCAATGGCATGTGCACCGTTACATGGGATAGAGTTGAAATGGGTGATACTAAAATATATATTCTTAAAAGGAACCATTCATGGGCCGTGGTGGCCAGGTCTCGTATTTGTAACCGGAGGGTTTCAGGTTCGAGACCCGATTTCATTGAAGAACCGCCGTCTGGTGCACGCTAAATCCGTCAGGGCCAAACGTCCTCTCGATGGTATGGTGTGGACACTTGGAGAGGGGAGTACCAGTCGACAAATGCATGACAGCAGGTCAAAATGACGAGATCCGTCCCAAAATAGCCCTAGTGTTGCTTTAAACGGGGACGTTAATATGCCTGAACTAAACCATTCATATTTCTAGCGTCGCCGAGACAGCTTGGCGGTCCAAGCTACACCGACCTGATTCTTTGGATCAAACTGATGTAGTATGACCAGAATGGAAGCGAATAAGGTCGAAAAGATTACAGATCGATATCAATGGAATCCAAAATTCGATACCGAGTATATGATACGCTCATTCTATATGCTTTGTGTAGCGGATGTAAAGCATCACGATGATACAGCAGCATCCATTGATTAATTCTGATGTATAATATTAATTTGGAATATGTTTAATCAAATGTATTTTTTAAATAAAGATTTTCACGAAATTTCATAAATATTGATTGAATTTTTTAATCATTTGCATTACTCTGCTGAAACAAGAGAAATAATCTCCCAAACTATCCCGCATATTCTCTAATAAATGCCCCCCCCCCCGAAGAAAATTGTGGATCTTGGGTAAGATTGCTAATGCTTTTCACCTCATTGGTGAACAATAGGTGAATAATAGAAAATATACAGTGTCTCCCAAAATTGAGTATACACTGTGCTCTTTCTTCTTTAATTTTATTCTTTTTGATGTTAACATTCCTATTTATGGCTAATATTTATAGGAACGACAAAATATGCATTAACAAAAGTATTAGCCTAAAAAACAAAACGGAGGAATCAATAATATTTTTATTGCAGTTATTTTTATGTCAAACTTACAAATTCCAAAGTCGCAAAATTGAGTATACATCTAGCAAAATCTGTCAACGAAAAGAGAAAAAGATAAATTTATATTTTGTTGCCTGTCCTTTTGCATTTAGAACAGCTTGTAAACGGTGTGGCATTGAGTTGACAAGAGTTTGAGTTGTTTCGCCGGATATTTTCGACCATTCTTCTTGTAATACTCTTTTTAAGTGTTCCTTGCCCCTAATATCGTGTTTTTGAACTGATTTTCCTAATTGTGCCGGCACATTTTCAATCATATTGAGATCTGGAGATTGAGGAGAGGTGTGCAATTGCATTTTACAACTATACAACAACCATAACTTAACTATTTTAGCTGTATATTTTGGGGCATTATTTTGTTGAAACAGAAAACTTGACCCTAAACCCAAATTCTGGGCACTTTTTTTTAATTGTTCTTCAATATATCTAAATATTTAATTTTGCCCATGATTCCATCAATGAAAACTAAATTTCTCACTTCTTTTGCAGACATACAGCCCCATACAAGAAGTGAATCACCTCCATGCTTGACAGAAGGATTGGTGTTTTTAGGAAGAAGCTCAGAATTGGGTTTTCTCCAAACATAACATCGACCATCATTACCAAAAACATTGAACTTACTTTCGTCTCTGAATATGACTTGATTCCAGAAGTCAAGAGGCTTTGAAATATGACTTTTAGCAAATGAAATTCTTTTCTCTCGATTTACTTTGGAAATGAATGGTTTTGTTCTGGCTACCCGACCATTATAATTTGCTTTTCTAATTGCTCTTCGAATTGTTTCTGCAGAAACATACTTTACAATTGTTCTTGAAGTAGATGTAGGAATTTTTGTAGCACTCACCTTAGGATTGTTTGCTACCTCTCGAATAACTCTTCTCTTGGTCGTGGCACTGAGGATTTCTTTTCTTCCTCTTCCAAGTTTATTAGCAATTTGTCCATGCATTTTATACTTCTGGATAATTTTTTGAACGCATCCTGAACTGCGTTGAATTTCCCTAGCAATTTCTCGACATTTGTTTCATTTCTGGAGCTCATTATGATAACCAAAACGTTTGTTTTCGCTTGGAAATCAATGATTGCCAATTAAAGTAACAAAACTATTTTACTTATTCATTTGAAAATAAATAATGGTAGTCAAGTCGCATATTTTATAAAGTATATACTCAATTTTGTGACTTTGGAATTTGCAACTTTAACATAAAAATTACTGTAATATAAATTATTGATTCCTGTGTTTTCTTTTTTAGCCTAATACTTTTGTTAATGTATATTTTGTCGCTCTTATAAATATTAGCCATAAATAGGAATGTTAACATCAAAAAGAATAAAATTAAAGAAGAAAGAGTATAGTGTATACTCAATTTTGGGAGCCACTGTAGATCCTTGCCATAAAATTAGCATTTTTATTAAATCTTTTGTGTAATCTTAGGCGATTCATTCCTGGAATGCTGTTAATAGTATCCGAAAATCGAATTGGTATTTTATGCCCCTTTTTTCCGCCAGAGTGAAACTAAAATGTTACATAGAATTGAAAATGAATTCACAAGACACACACCAAATTTTATTTATTTATGACAACCGGTTTTAGTTAGCGCGTTGACATGCATGCGAATGTACAGACCGATGGATGGCAAGACATTCGACAAATCAGGTTCAAAATTTGATAAGATTTACATTTTATGCTAAACTTCCGTTCGAAATTTTATGCAGTTTGCTCTTTACTTTTTTTTTTTTTGTTACCTGCTTATTTATGTATCATATTCACAAGCAAACGAACAGACAGCTAGGTATAATTCCCAAAATGGTTTTTTTTTAACTCATAGGATCTGAAACGTGGAGCTCAAATTCATTTTTTTTTTTTTTTTTTTTTTTTTACGATTTAAAATTGTAGACCTCGCGCAAGGCCGTGAATGGCTTGCAGGGCATTGATGAACGGTAGTTACGAAATATAGATATTTAACACAAATCTAGAATTTTCCCAGCATATATCGTATGTCTTTTTAAGGGCTTTTTTCCGACCTATTGAAACTGAAATTTGACATCGAATTCTAGTTATATCCACAAAATTACATACCGAATTTCATTAATTTATGCCTTCAGTTGTGAGTTATTGGATTTGTATGCATGTGAAAGTGCAGACCAGCAACAAACGATCAACGTTTTTACAGATTTGGTCCTAAATGTTATAAAATTATACAATTTAAATACTAAACCTGTGTACCTAAGTTTATCCATTTAGCTCGTTGGGTTTCTTGTAATCGAGTTCACTTCTATTCAGACAGCCAGACAGAAACGCATTCAGAAGGACCTTCTTCTGAATGCATTTCATTCAAAACTTACTGAAATCTATTCAAGTTTAACTACTAAGATTAATTTATTTAATTTGATCTAATATCAAATGAAACGGTAAACTCTCAAGGTGGTTTTGAGTTCCCGAGTTCACAAACAGACCGATATACTACCAAAAGTGTGTTTTTCGAAATCAAGGAGGTCCGAAACGTAGAGATTTGTTAAAATTTTCGAATTTGATAATTCGAATAAAATATTCGTGTTCGAAATTTACAACAAAACTTCTATATTCCGTACACGAGAAAGTAAAAAGAGGCATGAAAGAAAATCTTTGCTAACGCAGAACTCATTACTATGGGATTTCTTTAATGAAAACGTATCCTCTTACATTAACTATCAGATTAATATCATTGGTCGGTCTTAGTTGTTAAGGTGAGGTTAACGAGTATTCATCTGAAATAAGATCCATTCTAACAATAATAATTTGCGATCATCTCCAATAACGGTTATGAGGGCAATAATCGGAAAGATGTTTTGGAGTTAACTGCTTGCTACAAAAGAGCAATATTAGAGAAATGATATAAACTATGATTAAACAATGACCCAAACGAATGCGTCAACTTACGAATATAACCAACGTAATTCGAAAAATTTGTCTTCAAAGCGATGGCAACAACAGATACGACCGTTTACGTCACTCACCTGCAATTGGAAAAGAACACATTATTTCGGAACATTACTCGAAACCTGGAAAGAAACAATCTTTATTCGTTCTATTTTCATAAGGTGCGACGAACTCGAAAGAATATTATATCGTGGCAATATGGCGGGGGAATAACCGTCTGAAAGACATTAAGCTTTGGAACGTCATTGCATTTCGGTTTAACTGTGGCATAAAGAGAAGAATAACCGCCATTCTCAGTTTATAAATAAAACGATTTGAATTCATTATAAAAGCGCTTCTTTCATTGTTGAGTCTGAGATAGTAGCTATTATGAAATAGTTCTTAATTATAAGAATTTAACATTTTGTGCGTTTTCTCTGACACAATTTGTATGTTCTTGAAGAAATTTAGTTAAAGCTTTCAAACGAAATTGGTTAGATTTTGAAATAAAGGCGTAGCACTTGTATTTTTCTCTTTAATTCAAACGCTTTTAAACAACATTAATTTTTTTCAATATGAAATAAAAATTTCATTTTTGAGCAAAATATGATTTTAGCATTTCTGCAATGTATGCTCATTTTGCCACAATTGTTTCAATAAAAACAAATATAATATTATCATTTTTCCAAACTCTTATTTCTACTATATAAGTTTCTTTAGCCACATTTATATGAAATATAAAAATTCAAATATATTTCATAAATGAAATTATACTGCAAGTTTGAAAAAGAATTTTTAGTGACTAATTTTGAAATAAAAGCATATTAAACTGTATCTTTGTCAGTATTGCAAATACCTTTAAATAATATTTATTTCTTTAACAATGAACGTCTTTATTTTTTTTTCATTCCATTTTTGAACCGCAGATGATTTTGTATTTGCATAGTGTATGCGTATTTTGCAACAATCGCCTCGATAAAAACAAAAAAAATGTCACCTATCATGTTCCCAAACTTAATTTAATTTATTTCTACAAGTTTTTTCTTCTTCAATTTCATTTATATAAAAATGTATTGTAGGTTTAAAATTGTTAAAATTCATTTTATATTATGTGATTTAAACATGAATAATTTCCATAAGTATTTTTTAAAGAAACATATTAGTTTCTTTTATTATTATATATTATTTTATTCCATTCTCATATTAGAAAACCAATTATTCATAATTTGTTTTGCTTTACTTTTTTTAACATAATTTGGAATTTCTTTGAATTATTCTGCATTCTGTGGAATAAATATATTTAAAGCGAGAAACTGCGAATGGTGATAAGCAATATAAATTTTTTAACTCCCTAATTATCATCCTAAAAAAATAAAAGGATTTAACAATGATTATTCCCTGATTTTATTGAAAACTTCATATGTTAGGAATCGTGCACTGTTTTTTAAAAGATATTATTCATTTATTTTTTTCAATTACAATACTGGAAGACATTTTTACAGACGTATGTACTAGTTTTTGCTTGCAAATTTTTAATAATATTGCTAATAAAGTATGTTCTTATATCTGATTAGCTGAGATCAGACGATTCTGCTAAAAAAAAAGCAATTTCATTTCTTCTAATATTTAAAAATTAATGATTTATTAATTGCTACAAACTTTCATTAAATACTTTCTTGTTATTCAGTTTGTGTATACGAAACTTGAAGTGCTTTCACACGTCGAATTAACTGTTGTGTAAAAATACTACGTGTGAAAATCTTTAATATTGACTGTCGACAGAATGCCAAACGCGCTTGAAGAAATGCATTTTCATTTTTAAAAAAAATTAAACACAGTATTTTTAATGTAAAAAATACTCTTATATCCATATATTTAAAATAATTCGGAAAACAAACGAACCAGTCACCCGTCTCCAAACATCTCCAATTTTGCCAATTTTTATTTCATGTTAAAATACGTGATCTCCAAATAAGTCATCAACTTCTTATATTAACTCCCCTTCGCTCTCCTGTTTTAGAAAAATTGAAAAAGCACAATTTCATAATGCGTTATCTGTGGGGAAATATTGCTATAGAGCTGGCCACCAAATCCATTGAACCGATTTCAAGCAGTTTTATCCATATGAAAGCTCATGATTCATAGATGTGTCATCAATTGTCTATTGCTTCCCACCGTCCTCCATTTTTGAGAGAAAGTTTTCAAAGAAAATATTCACTAACAATTCTTTATAAAGAAATCTTGCGATAAACTTTGCCAGATCCAGGATCTCTATTGATCTTAGAAAAAATTATTTCGTTTGAAGCTAACCCCAATACCATAAATGGGCAAACTTTTCCAGGGTGCGGGTTACTCCTAATTTTTTCAAGGTGTTGTTCAACAATGTAGGTGTGGTGAGCTAAAAAAAATCTACTATATTTATTATAACTTAATAATAAATACTGAATATGTACTTGCCCTACATAACTACAAACATAATAATAATAGCCACAAATATAATATCAGATGATGCATTTAATATCAAACAATTCAAAATATCTGAAAAAAATAAATTATTTTCATTTAAAATTATAGTTAATAACAGATTTAGTTTGCCTACTGTCCGCCAATCTTGAACATCTCGGTGTTTAATTATTAACTGTTAATCCTGCACTGGATTCTAAGTGGGCGGCTGCAAAACGGGAACAATATGTTGTCTTCATTATATTCATAGTTGAAAATGTAGATTCACACATGTAGGTAGACCCAAAGAGGTTAAATGATACGCAACTTTTTTAAAATTAGGATATTTTACTTCGTCCATTAGATTCCAAAGGTTATTCTCAGGTTCTGAACTACATGCTTTTAAAATTATATCATTTTGAAGGAGAAAAACTTCGTTTTTTTCAATAAATAAAGAGAATATATAATTTATATTACACCGGTATTCCATAAATATGTTTCTTTTAGTATCTTAGGTCTTAGGTCTTAATAAAGGAGGTCACCCCAAAATGTCTTCGCGGTCCAAGGTCGATCCCAATCGACTTAATGGCCACCCCTGACAGACTTCATGTCATCAAGGATTGCTGGCTCTCCATTTTTGGAAAAAATAAAAAATAAAGTAATATCAAAACTTTATTGTAGATTCTCTATGAGAAAATTTCACGACTGAATTCGTCGGTCACAATTACTGGACCGATTTGAGAAAATGCTATAAAGGCTCATAACACATAGATCAAACTAATATATTATTAGAGGCTACTTTCCCCCTCCCTTCATCCAGTTATTTCTTCTTTTTTTAAGGAGAAATCGAAGACACGCTACTTTATTATAAATTTCTTTGGGGAGAACTTGATAGAATTCCGAGCCGAAACCATTGCAGTGATGTCAGAAAGTTTTCTTTCATACGAATGTTCATGACTCCGCGACACGTCCTCGTCTATCCCTTCCTCTCCATTTCGAGAGCTTTGAAATAAAGATTTGAAATTTGCCGTCAGCTTCAACTACTAGAAAGATTTCGCCAATTTTCCTCGCCAAATTGACAATCCACCGTTTTCAAGTATAACTGTGTAATCAGAATATTCCACCATTATTGTGTATCTTTTACATATATTATTGCAAATACGCATTTATTATAATAATATCGATTTCAATAAAACTAACCGAAATGATTAAATTAATTTTGTTAATACTGGATTCTTCGATAGTCATATTTAATGATATTAATATAGTTATACCGAATTTAAATGTTATGAAAGGGGGAAAATATTATTTAAAATTATGACTGCAAAGTAGTGATGAAGCATTATGATTAGTTATTTCTATTTGAAAGTTGCGAAATCAGTTGTACAAAAACTGGCGGAAGTGGCCCACTTGTTAATATTGGGGACTCTTTCTAAGTTTTATTTTGCAATATTAATATTTGTAATATTATTTACTAGCCATCTTTGGCTACAAAATGATTCGCTTGAATGATTGGCTGTGTTTAGTTTCAATTAAATTGTTTAGAAATAACTTCATGTCTTTAATTAAATCGAACCGCCAAACATTAAAACCATGTTGTTTTAATTAGCGTGTTGTTCCTTTTGTTGTGTACATGAATTTTTCTAATGGGATGTTATAGGATTTAACCAATCCTATAACATCTCATCACTATTAAAAAAATAAATGTCTCGTTCGTCTATTTTCTAAACTTCATGGTATTGTAACTAAACATTTTTAGTCGTTTTGTGCGCATATATTAAACAGAATCCTTCGTCTACAGTTTTCACCAGTGAAAGAAAGTCACTGATTAAATATATGGTGAACAGTATAAAAAGTTGGAATTTCTGACAGAAACACGTCAGCTGCAAAACGAAGAGAGGTAGACTTCAGCACACAGATTTAACTTTTATACTGTGGACACATATCAAATTTTGAATCAAATTCACCGAGGGATTGAACGTCTGTAGGTATGAGCTGCCATAAGTATATAAACACTAGAATTCAAAAATCCAACGACATCATTACAAACAAAATTTGGTTTTTTGATTTTTGTGACTGCTTTCCCGCTGATTATCTACAGAAATTGTAATTAGTTACAGTTATCTACAATGTTAAGAAAATTGAGCTTCTTGCCGAATCAAATGGTAAATTCCAACTACTCCAAAATCTTGCTAACAAGATAGAGAAAAGGTAGAATCTTCTGATGGTATAGCGGATAATGAGATCCTTTACAGCTTTTGATGAACAAAAAAATAAATTTTAAAATTAATTATCACAAAATTTTGAAGAAATTCTATTCGGTAGTTTGGATATCTAGTATATGGAACAAACTATTTATAAATGTTACTTTTATTTATGAAGAGTGTTTCTAAAATCACGGGAAATTTTAAAGGGTGGATCTGACATACAAAAATAAAGCATTTTTGTTGGCAAACTCGAAAGCTGCCCTCTACACTGTGGTTATTGTTAAATGAATTGTAATAAATAAGGAAGTGATTATAAACAATCTTAGTTCTTGATCATCGGATCGTTCAAGAGAACGGAATGAAATTTCAAATTCAGATATTTTAAGGCATGCCCTCAAGAATGAGCGAAAAACAGCAGCTTAGCTCTTCGAATTCAAACGAACAATGACTTGTGTTTATTACAATGGAATCGTCACATACAAAAAATTAGGATGAAAATGACCGACGATAGATAGAGACCAAGAAAGAAAGGAAAATAACCAATGAGAGCAGAGAAGAAACAGAGAAACAAAACATTTTATTAGGTTCCAAAAATTTTTTCTCCTGAGTCCATATTCTCATTGGATGAGAAATTGGCCCCATATATCGGCAAAATTTTACTACAATCTACTAATAAAAAGTTCCTTATTGTGATAGCCCTTTGGGTTTTTAGCCTTATTTTCTTTTGTAAAAATGACCTGTTTTTATATACCTGTCCTACTTTTAAACGATTTTGGAAACACTCCTTTTCGAAAATCTAAGATCTGCTAGGAGAATCACAAGTTAATGGAATAAAAGTTGTCACATCACTAAACAATTCTCGCTTCCTCAGCGGGTATTGCAATGCTTTAGGGGCCAGTGATGAGACGTCTCTCCTTTTGCTGTCGCGATGACGGTCGTCCCGGATGCTGAACCAGAGTGAATATAACTCCTTTGCGATAATATAATATGTAAAATTTGCTACGGAAATTCATGTTTCTCTTACCAAACACACTGAAACGGCAAGCGCATGGAAAAAATAAAAACACATAATTAGAATAGCTATATATTATTTTTTGTTGCATTTATACATACAAATATTATGCAAGCGAGCAATTCAAGAGCCATCTTTCTGTAGAGGACATTGCTTGAGATGAGTTTTAACCCTTTTACAATCTCACAAATTTGATAAAATTTGTTCAAAAATTATTGAATTTTTTATTGCTAATTTTAAATATTCATAAAATTTAAAACCTATTAATATAAATACCATATTTTCTTTAAATTTGAAAGTTTTTTTTAAAGAAAAAAAGTTGCTTATTTTTTTTTTTTTTTTACTTACATTTATGTAATTTTTAAATGAAAAATGCACATAATGAATTATTTAAACTCTATCTTAATAGAATTACACTTTTATTCGACATAATTTTGATTAATCATTACAATATTTCTTTCAAAACTTAATGATCTTTCTGCGCACTACAGGTTTTTACCTAGTTATTACCTAGAATATTTTTACGATTTTATGTTTTCGGACTATTATTTGTATAGAAAATAGTCAGGACAGACCTCTGACCTATTTGGCGTAATTTCTTCCCGAATTTCAAAATCAAAAGCACTTCGAAAAGAATAAGTAAGTTGTCTGTAAATCAAGTTTAAATCTTTGCTTGAAATATTCTTTAAAAATAAAAACACAGAAAGCTGAAATCTATATAGCGGCTCCTTGTCATCTATAAACTCAAACAATTAGATTAAATTTTTGAGTTGTCATCTGATGTAATTTCTATCCCTCAACAAAAAAAATTATACTGACGCGATTAATTTGTATCTTGTCAGGTAATGGTGGCTCGTGCGAGATGCGTACGCGACAAGTTTTGTAGAATTAATTATATGACAGGCAACCACGGCTTATAAAGGATTAAAACATCATTTTAATATTAATATGATAGAACTACAAATAAAAAGCTCTAAATATATTCCCAAGCGGCTTTTTCCCCAATATTCATTTATTACACTATCTCTAAATCCTTCCTCAGACGAAATTGGTGGAGATATTCCCAAAATCTTTCAGAATGGTGAAAAAAAAAAGTTACCCAAGACTGATATATATTATTTTCTTTCAGTTTTAACTCCTTTCATTTTTTTAATCCAATCTCATCAGAAATAAAAACCGTGTTCATTGTATTCTTTCTAATATATGTACTACATAGAAAAAAGTCTTGAAGACATCACTTGACACGAAAGTATCGATGAGACAAATTAAAAAAAAAAAAGCAGAGAAGTAAGACAAGAGCGGGAAAACATAAACAATGTGTGACTAGTTTTTGTGCGCATTCTTACAGTAGCTAACAAGCTTTTCTTATTTCATTTGGAGACAAAGAACAGGAATAAAAAAAAATTGCTCGATAAAACGTAAGTGAAAGAAATTTGGCCGAGGCACCAAATGAAAACAAACAACTGTCTCATTCTATTGACTGCGATCTACATTCTCGGGCGGTAAAAAATAAATCAAGAGGATTCTGTTGTCGCAGTGGACATCTTGTAAGTGTGAGGTACTTACCTTTTTAAAATTTCATCAAGCGAAAGCTTTTATCTACCGTCATTCTTGTTGCGTCACAAAATGGCAGCTGTAAATGAAGCCAGTTTTTCTTCTCATTTGACATACGGTAGTCGTTTCTGAACGCACTCTTACATCAAAATTCAAAAGAAAGCAGGCTCTTGATTATCCGTCTTCATTAAAGAAGGAAATACAGTCGAACCTCGGTATACAGAACAATTCCTGGAAAGAAATTTCGACATTTCGAAATTCTAATATATGTAAATACGTGTCGACAAATTTCACCTTTCCTAATGAAATAGAATTATCTCTTTATGAAACAGAATTATGAATGCTTAGTATTCAAGGTAAAGGCAGATTTAAAGAGTATTACTTGTATTTCAAAAATATACAAATGATAATGATTTTTTAACAACCTTTGATATCGTACTTGTTTAAAGTGTCATTTTTTGCCAGGTTTCTATTTTTCATATTCATATATCTTTTAGTAAGTAAAACTTGCCTTCGAGTTAAAAGGTCACTGCGGCCTTTTGGTCAGGTCTCGTACTCGAAGCAGAAGGGTTTTAGGTTCGAGGCCCTATTCCACCGAAGAGGCGTCGTGTAAATGTGTCTGGTGCACGTTAAATTCGCCGGGGCCAAGCGATCTCCTGCTGTAGTCATGCGGAAGTTTGCAGGGACAGTGCCATCTTATGTGTTCTCGTTATCAGATCGCCGTTCAAAATGACGAGGTCCATCCCAAAATAGCCCTAGTGATTCCCAGGCAAGTTTCAGTTTGTGTGTGTGCACGACTTCCCGTATTACAAAAGCTTCTTTTACAATAAAAATCAGTGAAACAGCTTTTCCCTTATTTAATATGCATTCCTTCTTATGGACGAAATCAGAGATTCATTTTTGATTTCAATATATATGCGTAATTTTTATGCGAGAAATTTTATTCAATTTGTAGTAACTGATTTGCTACAAAATTCAAGATTCAAATGATTCGATAAACATAAATTTTACCGTATATAGAAGTTCTATCTGCGCTATTCCATTACACATAATTTCATCTCAGCTTGAAAAACATTCGGTACCTTTAATTAAATTCTAAAAGTAATTTTATTTTTATTTTGATTTTTCATTCTTTTTGTTTTTCTTTAAGATTTCGTGTCTTCATATCCTTAAGACTTGTAATTAGTAAGAAAGTTTTATTTTCAGCCTTTTTTAATAATATAAAAAAATTCGTGTCTTAGTGTCCTAATTTTATCAGACTGTCGCTTGGATAAGATACCAAAGCATTGCAGCATTTAATTTAAAAGAAGAAGAGAAAAAATGTCGCAAACGCAACGATGCGAGAAAAATGGTTAGTATCTTAGTATCTGTATTATAATAGAAAGAAATTATTAAAAATTATAATATTTTTCTTCCCATGCATCATATTTGTTCAATATTTGAAATCATTTTTATGTTTAATGAATTTTATAATAGTAGAATAACTATTTTTTACTCATTATATTTGTTATGAGGATAAAGTGTTTTTATCAAACCATTTGTCGTCATTAGATTATTTGTTTGTTACCCATCATTCATTATGAGAGTAAATTGGTTTCTTTTTTAAAATAAAGCCAAACTGATTACCAACCTATTCAAAATAATAATTCTCCGTAATAAAAAAAATGGCTCATTTACCTTGTCAGTATTATCTTGGACATGCAAAACCCGGATTCCCTTGTCTTTTTACCTTTTTGTAATTATTTACCAATGAACATAAAAACATATTTATGCAAATTTGATAGGAATTTAAGTAACGTTTTCATCAATATTCTGTTTAATTTGAAAGTGATTTATTTATTTAAAATGAGTATCATTATTTAAAAAATAAATATAATTGATATCATATGAATCATTATTTAAAATATGTATCCTAAATGCTAAATAATGTACATATTTCCTGCAAATGTCCTTTCAAAGAAAGTGAGCAATATTTTTATTCTTAAACTTTCTTTTTCTGTAATCATTTTTAAAACGTAAAGTATAAATGTACAGTTCAAAACAAACATTTATAAAGTAAACTGAGGATAGAAAATATGAATAAAAAAGAGTTTGAGCATATAAAAAGTATTTTTTGTGGTTTTTAAAGAGGCGGACATCTGGCTTTTTACAGGGGCTCCTTTCCACCGAATTTGGCCGGTGACCTCGATTGCAACAGGATGAGATCTTTAGTACATGAATGCATAACGTAAGGAGATTAATAAAGTCGAAATTAATATTAACTCAAGATTTAACTTCTATAATTATCTTATTCCATTTTTAAAAGTTTATTTTTATGCACGAAAAAGCATTTTCAAAATAAAAGTCTTTAATTACATCGAAAAAAGTACATAAGTGATTTAGATTCATGCATGCATCTCGACATGTGAGTACTGATTGTTGGTAGGAATTTCAAATTTCAACTGCCAGATTTTTTTGCCAGGGGCAGGCACACTGAAGTCAAACTATTTCATCAATTGATGTCTAATATAAAATCTCATTATTATTTTTCAGAAAATTAAGAGGGGGAATTAAAAACCTAAACGGTTAAATTTAAACATTCTTTTGTGTTATATATTTTTAAATCAGCATAGTTTCATATACTAAAGATAAAAAATAATTAATTTGCATCTTTCACTGGTTTTAAAAAAGAAAATTATGTACAAATCGGCCAAAACCCAAAAGCGCGTGATTATCTTAAATGCAATGGAGCACGTGAAATATTTACGAAAAACTTGCAAATTAGAAAAAAAGAGAGGAGATCTTTGAATATAACATTTTACAAAATAATGAACGTAAACAAAGAAAGTGGGATTAGAGAAAAATTTATTTGGGAAAAAAATCTAATTTTTAAGAAGTGTTATGCTTGTGAGTTTGTTAAAAATATTTTATGTATGACCAGATGAATGCATATTAAACATATTAACGGAAACGTTTATTAGCCGCTTATTTCCACTTCTTTAAACGGCAGCCAAACTTGTAATATCTATAATTTAAAAAAAAGAGAAAATTCTAATACATTTTACAACAGATTGCATATAATATAGAAACTATCGTTGAACAAAATATAATATTAAAATTTTTCTAATGCAAAAAATTTACTTCAAACAGTTGCTAAATAAAGTTCAGTTCTTGATTCTTGCTACGTTGCAACATTCATTTTTTTAATAAATAAATAATTTATTTTTGAATAAAATGTAATTATTCGTTTGTTATTCAATATTTACGAGTAATATTATAATTATCAGAGAAAGGTAGTCTATGAATAAGAAATAATTTCCGCCTTAGCTCTGCCACAAATTTAAGCTCACTGAATCACTCGCTTCAAATCAATTGACAATTTTGGGGGGGGGGGATGAAGGCTTTGTCTTGCTCATTAATTTCTATCGAGCAATTCATGAAGCGTGACACGAAACGATAAATAACGACTGGAGAAATTATAATTCGCCCAACGCTCGAGACCGCAAAGAAGGTAGCGAATTAAGCACAGCGCTGAGTGAGATTTATTTCCATTCAGACCCAAAAAGAAAATGAAATTAAAAGTTCCTCTGGAGCCGGTCAAGTCACTGCGTTTCATCAGGACTCATTTGCGGGCATTCGCTTCTTCTAAATGAGTTGATTCTTCATTTTCAAAGGGAAGAATGATAACGAAGAAGGTAAGAAGAGCTCTCACTCGATTTCTTATCCATACCTCTGCAGTCCCTTTGGTATCCTTTTGCTCCTTTTCCTTTGCTTCATACGTTTTTTTTTATTAGTTTATTTATTCTTGGGCTTAGATTCCAATCCTTTTTAAAACCTTAGATATATTAATTAATACAATTGCATAGCTTTAAAAATTAATAAAAAATAGTTTTTTTAAAACAGCTAAAACATGGCATTAAAAATTGTAATTTTATTTTTTTACTATTTTTTACGCTTTTGGTTTTAATTTTTATTTCTTGAACAAAAATACTACGAAAAGTAGAACTCGGTTTACTTTCAAATTTCTTCATCAAGAGTAGCCAAAAGTGCGAAACCAAAATTTTAATAGAATGAATCGATTCATTGATTACTTTGAAAAATCAAAAGAACGTTATTTTCATCGAGAATACAAAGGTATACAGAATTTTAAAACTCTAAATCATGAAGAGCTGGGAATAAAATGGAATAACAAATTTACATCTTTGAATATGAAATAATTAAAGTTAAGTAAAAATGTATAAAAATCTAATACACAAAACAGAACGAGTTGGAAAGGAAGGCTGAGACGGCTGTCAGGTTTCATTAAAAGATCTGAATAAATATGCAAAAAACTCATCCATCTCACTGATTATTAAAATCTATTCAATATTTTTTTTATATTTTCTAAAATGTGTTTCGTTTGTTTTTATTTAAAGATTATTGATTGTTTTGGGGAAAAGTACTTGCAATTTTTTTAGAATTTTTACTTATCCTCGAAAATTTGGGATTGAGTAAAGGGAAAGCAAATCAACAATCCAATCGAACAAACAATCATTTTCACCGCAATTCTCACGCGTTCGAGAAAATAAACATGAAATCTTAACTGTTACGGGGGAAGAGTTTATTCCTTTGTACTAAGAAATCGTTTTCAAACCAGAATCTCTCGCTCTACGAATCAAAAAGAAGAACGTCTGCATATCCAAAAATGTTCATAATAGCGGATTTGCATCCTTTCCATTTATTCGTAATTATTTTTCTTGGAGAATTTTTGTCGAGTGTCACTTTTAATGAACACCGATTTCTAATAAATAACTTTTTTAATTGTTCTTTTCTATATTTTATTTTCAAGAATAAAAGTTTCCCCAAAATTTCATACGCAAAAACGAATTATAATAATGAAAATATTAGTAGATCAATCCTTATTATTAATTCATTAATTGGACAAGAAATGAAATGACTTATTACCAAAAACATTTCTTACAGATTTTAATAATAAGTAACACCTGTTCAAAGAATATTTAAATAGAAACGGAAATTTAACTGTGCTAAGGTAGCAAAATCATTAGCCTCTTAATTAGAGGCGCATAGGATCGGTGAAACATTTCAATTTTTTATTTAATATTTTTAAATTTAAATTAAGAAAAGAAACGGTCTTATTAATAAAAAGGATGATTAGACCCTTTTGAACTTTTCTCTTGTTTCGATGGGGCAGTTAAATAAAAATAAGATTAAATATATAGTAATAGAATTATTATATTCTATTATTAATAATTATTATTAATGATATATACTATAAATTATTATTTTCGATTATTAATTAAATTATAATAATTGGCAGCTACTCTGACCCGCCCTAAGGCACACGGAAAAATCAGACTGACCATGCGCCATGACAGCATTGCAGAAGCTAAGATTGAGTCCCAAGGGCATTCACCGGCCACGGTACAACCCCTCCTGTAAAAGGCACGGTAGAGTATAGCTGACCTCATACCATTTCCGCATCTACCAGGGTGGCAAGAACTAACCACAATTATAGAACTTCTCATTCTCAAATCTCAAATGCTACGCATCCCCTTTGAGATCTTAAATATGTATAGAGCAAATAAAAGCAAAAAAAGCCGTGGATTTATAAAATATATACAGAAAGTTATAGAACATGCAAAACAATAAGCATAATAGTGTATGGATTCTGAAATCATATGAGTTATATATATCATTATGTGTGTATAGCGTATATGTATAGCGTTTTCAATAGCCCTATGATGTCATGAGACTTTACTGTATTAGAAGGATTCGTAGACGCAAAGCTCAGAGCACGTACAAAGGAATTGGAATAAAACAAACACAATGTATCAACCATCTGAAAATTTAAAACAAATATTTGAAATGTCCAAAATCTTAATTGCAAGATCTAGCAGGTGGCAACTCTACTATCGGTGACGATGCCTTCTCACTTTAACAGCTGTTGAATCCTTCTGATTCTCGTTCCTATCCATTTTCAAATCCTGAGCATTATTCGACGAGAAATGACGCCTCCCATCTGTCCTTGCAAAGGCATCCCAGGCATTGCCAATCACTTTTGAGTGTGACAATTTAACTAACCAATATTCCTTCGAATATTGTCACTAACAAGAAATTTTTGATCGTTGAAATCGTCCTATGTGAGTGTGCATTGTAGAACTTAAAAACGACATGTGGGCCAAATGCCCCCTAAAAAAATCGAGCTCTAAGTTGTAGAATCCTATCTATCAACTTTTTAGTAGGCACAGAAGTTCCGTGACAAGCATCATGGTTAAGCAAGATTCCCGCGACTTCACTGGCGAGCCGCATTTCAGTCCGAGTACTAGTTCTTGGGTCTTCTTCACATTTCACTGGATATTCAGCTTCATTCATTTGGGCCTTTAAATATTACACCATTCGTCTCTATCACTAGAGATACCGGAAAGAGAGCGAGCAAGTAAAGAGTTTTTGATTCAGAGAACTTCATCTATCAATTCGAAGGGAAGAAAAAAAAATTTAAAAAAATGGGAGGGAAAGATCTTTTTGGGGGGAAATGTATCTTCAAGGAAGAGGAAATAAAATAAAATCATCTTTTCTAGACTCATTCATAATTAAAATGTTCCATTTTTTTTTCAGGAATTTATAAGAATTTCGCTTTTTTACGACGCTGTGATTGAGAACTGAATTAAAGTTTCGGAAATATATTCATGATGACATATTCATTTTGAAATTTCCTCATGAAAACTCAACTTTATAAAACATTAAAGACTTTCTTAATTAAAATCGTTGCAGTCAACCGATATTCCTTTCGAACCGGAGGAGGCGCCCTCCCCAAAACTGAATAAAGAGAACAGCACTGGCGTACAAGAAGTACGAATCGATAATTTGAGGCGTGCATTTTTACTGCATCACTAGGTGTGATCTTTAATAACTTCCTTAGCGTTTAATTCCTGGGCCTGGTGGCAAGGTCTCGACTTCGGAGACGGAGGGTTTCAGATTCGTGACCCGGTTCCACCGAAGATCCGTCTTATTAGCTAATTCAGTCGGGGCTAAACATCTTACCCCTGGTGTGATGTGGCAGTTTGGAGAGGGGGTACCAGCTCAGGCGTCGTTCGACCGCGGTTCAAAATGACAAGGTCTATTCCAAAATAACTCTAGTGTTGCTTTAAAACGGGACGTTAATATAGCTAAACTGTAATGTGATTAATAGTATCCGAAATTCGAACTGTTTTAGATGCGTTTTTCCGAACCGATGGAAGCAAAGATGTGATACAAACTACAATTGTAGTCTCAAATTCACATGTCCTATTTGAAGTCTATAAGTTTTTGAGTTATCGCGTTGACATGTTTCTGAAAGTACAGACGACAAAGGGTCAAAGCCTCGTTTCATTTAGCTCAAACTCTTACAAAAGTTCTATACTACAGATATTAAATATGTGGATCGATTTTATCCATCTAGTTCTCTTCGTTTTGTAATTATAATATTAAAATTATATTCGGAAAACCAGGCAGACAGACATTTTAGGAATGGATCTGCTCAAAATGAGATAAAAATTTACAAACTTGGTGTAAAGAGGATTCATCCTTCTAGCTCAAAATACTTTTGTGTTATCTTTGACGCAGACAGAGAGACGAATAAACATAATACCAAAAAGTTTTTTTTTCGAACTCAGGTAGGACTAAAAACCTCGACATCCTTCAAAACCCCAAGTCCGAATTTTTTTACGATTGCAATACTTTCTCTATACTTCGTATGCGATAAAGCGCTCAATTCTGTTATTTCTTCATCAGTAATAGTTTGCTACGTAATCTGAATGGTATAAACTTTCCAATTCACTTTGATCCTAGTTTATAGTCAGTTCGTGATGACTCTATACGCCATGAAACAGAATGATCTATCCATCATAGTCAGAGAAAGTTGTTTTTCACGTCTCGTCGCACTTATTTTTCGTCTTTATTGATCCACTTGTCAACAGTTTCTTGTCACTGTTTCTACGCCCTTTTAGCCTCGGCCGACCCACCACCGCACAGCAACTGTTCGCAGATTTCTTATTCAGCCAAAGAGCAAAAGTTTACGGCTGAGTAAACATGAGATGAAACAGAAAAACGAATCATATTCCTTTGACATATCGGTCTGTAATAGTAATCGCAAGTACTAATTTTAGTTCCTCCACAGACATATATTGAAGGTTTTTGTTCTTTAAATCTAATTTAGAACGTTTCTGAAGTCTAGCGGTTTATCAAAACCCATTTTTTTTTATGCTTCCATCCAATCCATCTTCCGAAGGGTGCTATTTTCTGATCGAATAATTTGTGCAGAACAAAAGAAACCGTTTCTCCGAGATTGAATAATTGCAGAGGGCTTGCCACGAATGAATTGTATCTCTAGTCCAGAAAAATGTCATGAATCAAAAATCCTGGAATTCCTTGAATACTGGATTCATTAATAGTTTATTCGATACGTTACTAAGAGAGAAAAAGTGCACTTGCGAAAATGTTGGTAATCTGGCGCTTACTTAATGTGCATTCCGTCAACAGATTTGAAGAGTGGGTCCTGCTCTGCCTCAGTAAGGACAGGGCATATGAAAAAAAATTACCTGGTTTCACTTCGATACTTATTTTTGGAAATCAGTAGTTTTTTCTATGCTGAGGTATTGATAATCTATACAACTCCATTGCTGCAAAATCTTGCTTCACCATTTTATTTGTTAATAAAAATTAATTGAAGTAACGCGATATAAATGCATCATTTTCCCTTTTAGATTTATTTATTTTTCCGGGACATATAAAAAGTTATGTCTAACGGAACAAAAGGCTGAAAAAAGGAATAAACTCTGAAATAAAAAAATGTTTAAAGCAAAAAAAAAAAAAAGACTAAATACTGAAGCAAAAATTATTGAGTTATTAAGATATTATGTCTGAAGGGAAAAAAAGATATTTTTTAAGTTGCATATTAGACAATTTATGTGAAATAAAATCGGAGAAAATACTGATTTAAATATATATTAACCAACATTTATATATATTTTTTTCAACCTGCATAATAACTTACATCTTAAATTTTGAATAAAAAAATTATCGTTCTCCTCTCCCTTCTATGTAAAGTTTACACCTATGTAAGAAAAAATATTTCATACTTGAATATCGTTTGTCAAAATCGGTCAAAAATTTGAGAGGATGTGGTCGCTTTTGTCTTCTGAACTTGTGCTTACTTCAGAGCAGGAAGGAAAAAAAATGAGAACTAAAATAACTCGCACTTAAGAGAGATTCTATTTTCCGATTTTAATATCATAACGAATTTCCGAATTTTCTATCTTAATTTGGACATTAATATTGTTACAAAAATAGCGTAAAGAATATACATTTATAAACGAATTTCTTAATTCTTTTTGTCAATTTCTGTGTTGTTTATAAGATGTTAATTAGACTGGTATAAAACTTGGTGAATTAAAATAAGAAAAATTTCATTACGACACAGCAAAAAATATTTAAAAAAAATCTTATCCCTTAGACAATGTGAAAAATCATAAGTAATATTTGTACAAACAGTGAATACGGTCTAAAACCTTTATAAAAGCTCTAAAACTTTTTGTCCTAGATTTTAGATTAATTGTTATGAAATAAAGTCTCTATGATGTAAATTTATTAGAAAGTGAAATTCATTCCATGTATTAAAGTATGATTTGGTGAATGAATATTTCAATACAAAACGGAAAAAAAGTGCTAAGGTGTCAGAATGCACATCAGATTTAAAGCTAAAATGAATCTTGGGCTATCGACTGCCCTCCAACAATTCAGGTTTTGCTTTGCATTCTACGACAGGAATTGTTCCCAATTTAAAGGTTTTCTGTTTTGTTCTCGGTACTATTCAGAATATTAGGAAATATTAAAAACAACACTTGAGGAATAACAAATGTGAAGATAAGTCGTGTTAAAATGAGAGAGAGAGAGAGAATGGCACGAAATTTAGTTCATTCGATTTTCCAAGTTTCAAATGAGGAATTGTTTTTTATGACGAAAACTGACCTTTAATTGCTTTCATTACTAGCTAACAAATCCTTGCGAATTAGTTCTGAGAAAAAACAGTCACCATTCCCAGAAAACTTCCAGAATGTGAGTTGTTCAAAACAAAAGAACTTTTTGGATTCCATCAACTCCAAAAAAAAAGGTTAATCACTAGCTACTGGATAATTTATTGAATTATACCCTTTCTATTATTATTTTGTATCGTGCGGTCCGATGTTTTTGTTTCGCACTCGTCTCTTAACGTTAAAAATGTGTCCTCGCTCAATTTACCTCAGACCTAAGAATGACTTCGTATAATATACTGCTTTTAGTAAGAAATTTAGTTAGATAGTGCTTCAAATTGCTTTTCATCTCGACATATCACAGTGTGAGAAACACAAACTTTCTTTGCCTCTAAAATATATCCTGAGTTTACAACGACAAAAAAAAAAAGGATTTCCGAATTCTTCGAACTGAAAAGCAGAAAATTGTTGCACACTTCGAAACAAGGCCTTTCAACGACGCTATGAGAATTCGGGAAATCTGCTGAAAAAACAGTGATGTAAATTTGTTCTCAGCAATATAAATATATTCATCTACTTTGAAATAAAGATTTATAGCTTCATATTTATGAGACTCTATTTTTAAATGCGAGTTCTCTCCAAACGCATGCATAAATAAAAGTTTTCCTGTCAAGAGGTCAAATGTTTTTCAGACACCAAGTGTTTGGGTAGTGACTCGTATGTTTCATTCTGACATCAAAAGAAAATGTCATCAATTTTTTTTTTATGTATTGACTCTTTTTTTATGTCTGACTATTTGCTTTGCATATAAATAGATTGTTTAGCTCATAAAAATGAAACTTAAGAAAGACACCGTTGTGAAAAAAAATTCGTTTTTTGATAAATCTGCAGATAATTTTTCCCAATTTCGTATTCTTACCCTGATTTGAAAAAATGAAGATAATTCATCGTCATTCATAATAAAAAATCAAATTTTTTCCACTGAAAATAAAATTATGCCAAATAATTAACCTGTAGATTAAAAAAGAATACATGAACTAGAAAAAAATGTCATTTTATTTTTCATCTTATTATCGGAATCTTATTGTCTGGATCTCCAAAGTACCATTTCGCATCTTCAGCAGTAAGAAAAGTTAATTTGGTAAATATTTTATTTTTGGTAAATATCCGGCTGAAAGCAAAAGCCGGGTTAGAGGAAGTTAAATTTTTAAAACTGATTTAAACAGCACTCCCCCTCCCACTTTTCTGAATATGCTGAGGTATTGCAAGATCCAAACTGTCGGGCAGCCGGATTAAAGAGATATTTCAAAATTAAAACTATAAATTTCAAAATTAAAACTATAACCAATCACTTTTCCCTCTGTGAGCAAGACTAGAATTAACCGAAATTCGGTCAATTTCACGGTAGCCGTGATATCAGTTAAAAATGCACAGACGATGAAAATAACCGGCGGCAGTGGCCTCCCATGAACCTTTCTCGCATACTCTCGAATAAACGTGTGCTTTCGACGCATTTTTTCATAACCGATTGTAATGAAAATTTGACATAGATGCTATAATTGCTTTCACATAATCACATATCAAATTTGTCATATTCAAGCCATTGCGTTTTTGAGTTATCCCTTGTGCATGTTTCTGAAAGTGCAGACCGACACACGACCAACCTCATGTTGGATGATTGGCATCTGCCACTATAGATGTTAAATCTCTGTGCATAGAATTTTATCCATTCAGCTCTCTTCGTTTTGTAGTTATCGTGTTAAACTACATTCAAACAGTCGGACAAGCAGACTTTCTCTGAAAGAATTTCGCTCAAAATTTGCAAATTTATTGTAAATACCGCATACCAAATTTCATCCGTTTAGATCAAAGCGCTTGAAAATGATCTTGTCGCTGACAGAGAGACTTGCTAACATAAAACCAAAATATGTGTTTCTTGAATTCAGGAAGTTGTGAAAAGTGGAGATTCGTCAAACTCTCGAGTAGGGCTGGCCCGATTTTCGATTTATCGAAAAAAAAATCGATATTTTAGGAAAATCGATTTTTTATATAAATTGATATTTAAAAACTATCGATTTATCGGTATCATGATCATGAATCATAGTTCATGATGAATAACGATACAATAAATCGTTTAATTTGCATAAATCGTTTAATTTGCATTAATTAAATTTTCATTTCATAATCATAATAAATTTGTGTTCTCGATTTTGATTTGGTTCCCAGTTAGTATTTACTTTTGTTGTTTTTCACCTTCATACTTAATTTTTGCTAATATTTATGTAAATACTGTCATATTCTAATATATAAAAATACTTGTTTTAGGCATTTCATTTTGGAATAAACTGTTTTCTTTTTCCTAAACTGAATGATATCATCAACAAATTTATATTTAAACATAATAAAAAAATTGTGCGTCTTTTATTTTCATTTATATTTATAATTCAAGTGAATTTTTTATGCTTTATTCATTCTAAATATGCGAAAAATCTTCCAGAAATAATAGTAAAGCAGTTCTGTAATAATTTTTAATACCTTTTTGAATCAAATTTAAAAATCATACAAATAATTGTACTTTAAATGTATGTGTTCAAAAATAAAAGCTAACAATTATTTAATTAAAAAAATTAATAGACCAATTAAAACATTAAGTAAGATATTAATTATTGTTTCATTAAAATGCATTCATTCAAATGCTTTGTGTAAATACACTTTTGTGAATAGGAAGAAGTGTCGATTTAAAATAAAAAAAATCAACACCTCCTGAAACGATGAGCAATAGGATTCTTAGAAATTCCAACTCCCTTCAAAACTACTAATTTGAGTGCTCGATCGGTCTTTATTGTGATTTCCGATACTTATCGAATTTTCGATACATATCGAACTGCAAATACTTATCGAATTTTC
>JAPMOR010125535.1:225878-291220 GCA_026543865.1 Argiope aurantia
ATCGAATTTTCGATACATATCGAACTGCAAATACTTATCGAATTTTCAATACATGTCGAATATTTGTCGAATTTTCATTACATGATATTGATCGAATTTTCATGATTAAAGAGAATCAATCCTGGCAATGTTTTATGAATATCTTTTTGGATTTCAAGGTATTGTGTAAATGCTTTGTGTAAATACCCTTTTGTGAATAGGAAGAAGGGTCGATTTAAAAAAAAAATCAACACCACCTAAAACGATGAGCAATAGGATTCTTAGAAATTCCAACTCCCTTCAAAACTAATTTGAGTGCTCGATCGGTCTTTATTGTGATTTCCGATACTTCTCGAATTTTCGATACATATCGAACTGCAAATACTTATCGAATTTTCCATACAAGTCGAATATTTGTCGAATTTTCGTTACATGATATTGATCGAATTTTCATGATTAAAGAGAATCAATCCTGGCAATGTTTTATGAATATTTTTTTTGGATTTCAAGGTATTGTTTCGTATATTGACGAAAAATATCTGTTGTTCTTTATTTCTTTTCTTTTTAATTCGCATGCTTTCTATAGTATTCGCTTTTATATTTCTAAATATGTATAATTTTCCTTGTTTTATATCTTTAAGAAATGCTCTTTTGCAATTTCATAATATATTTTTATAACAATATTTTTTATTTAGGATAAAGATTTTTTTTAATGGATAGATTTTATTACTCCGATTTATTTCATTTTATGTGATTGGATGTTGCGCTTTTTTCAAATTTTCAAGCAGGAAAGAATTTTATTTTCTTTTTTTCTTTATTTTCTTTTTTATTCATGTTATTTTTTTTATATTCAGTATGTTGAATTGATTTGAAAATTCCTGCATTCAATTGACTTAAGAAAGTTTTTGTGAAATTATTGTTTTTCTGTTTTTAATGTAAAGCTATTTTAGTGGTAATTTTTCAATCTTTTAACTGATTTTCATATAATCTTTTTTCAATTTTCCCCTTTATTTTAATTTTTCATATTTTATTTTAATTTTAATTATTTTATTTCATTTCGAATTTTATAATATGCGAAGATATTGATAAAAGTATTAAAAATAATAAATAATTAGCTATAATTTAAATATTCAGAAACATGGCATTGTACTTGAGTGTTGATTATTTTTTCATTGAATTTGTATTAATGGTAATGGTATAATGACATATTGTTCTTTTATTTGATCATGTTCAAGATGCTTTCTAAAATTTTTAATGTAATATATCATTTGTCCATAAATAAATTTATCCTACATAATATTTGTCATTAATGTTTCAATCATTTCGGAATTACTATTTTTCGTCTCTTTTTGAATTTTGAAATAGTAAATTGAATGATTCATTTTAATTATCTAATATGTCTATTATTAAAATTATTGTGCAAATTTAAATTAAATCTGCCAATAATATTAATAAAATAAGTATAAAAATGTATGTATTTTATATACAAAATTAATTTTTCAAGACAAAAGATTTTGAATTCGGGTTTTATTATTACTTAATTTTACTTATTAAAGACATTATTATGTCCTTTTTTCTTTTTTTCTATGAAGAATGAAAGAAACTGAAACTTTTTTTAAGCAGCAGTAAAAAAGCATATTATTGAAAAATATTGTAACGTGCGGGCATTGCTTTGGCATTGATAAGCTTTATTAAAGGGGTTTTAACACCATTGTCTTTTAACTATTTTTACTGAAAAGAAAATGAATATTTTTATTATATAAAATCAAACTTCTTTTTATTTGGAGTCGTTTTGATTGGTAAGTATGTTAAGATATACTATTTATAATTTAAAACAGCTATAAATGAAAAATGGTATCACGATATATTGAAAAATATCGATATGCATTGGACGATATATCGCCATGATAAAGCTTGGTCATTCCTCAGCCCTAATCCCGAATTCGAAATTTTGACGATTAGAATACTTTTTCCGTACTCCGTATTCGAGAAAGTCAAAATGGAAGATCTTGAAGAAAGAAATCCAGCACATGGAATTATTATCAGCATCATAGATCTTTATCAAAGTTTGGATAAAATCTACTTTTATATTCATGTGTATTCGAACGCATTAACTCGGAAACATAACTTAGATAAAAAGAATTTTTATATGCATAACAATTTTAAACCTACCTCACAATTTGGACCCAATTAATCGACAGACAGCATCCAAAATCCATTTGTCGATTTGCAGTTAGAGTGGCCGGAGTGCATGAACTGGAAGTTCTCAAAATGCATTAAACTCTGTATTTTTCACTAACACGCTGCATTTGCTAATGTTTACAAGATCTATAGGGGTACAGATTCGTTGATTCTTTTTTCTTGAGATGTTTCATCACCAATCTTCGTGTTTTGCATTTTTACTTTCTTTTTTACGAAATATAGAAAAAGAATTGCAGTGATCAAAAAATCTCTAACGAATTTAAAATTGAAGGATCTCTATGTATTAAATCTCCCAGAATCCGAAGAACATATTTTTGTCATTATGTCTGTCTGTTTGTGACAAAGATTACTCAAAAACGCTTTGATCTAGATGGATAAAATTTCGTTACGGTCTTTACACCAATTTGTAGAACTTTGTTCAACACATTTGGTAGGCTGTTTAAATATAAGTTAACACGGTAACTGCCAAATGAAGAGTGCTTGATAAATAAAATTCGCTACACATATTAAACATCCGTAGTGTAGACATCTGTAAAATTTAGAGCCGAATGCAACAAAAGTCGTCTTTGAGTCTGTACTTTCAGAAAGCCGTAAACGCGATAACTCAAAAATGCAATAAAACTCGATTGGTAAAAACGTCGATTGGTAATTGATTGGTAAAAACGTGAGTAAAACAAAAATAATCCTTTATTAGAGAGAATGTAAGAAAATTTTGGAAAGTCCACTGCCGCTGCTTTCTATTGTTACCACTTGCTTTATTTTTGAGTTCTCTTTTCCAACTTTTCAAGTAATTCGCAATGTACTCATTCGTATTTTTTTCTGATACTTGGAATTTTCACTTTCAACTTACTTATTCTATCGCATTATTATTTAAAATATTTTTTGCCTCATTTCCAATTTTCTAATCTATGTACGCATATATGTGTTTTAATATCTCTTCTGATGATAAGAGCGAATGTGAGTGCGTCTTGCACTTCAGAAGAGACCTACCGCTACTAAAGGTTAGTAGGTTAATAAACATGCATGTGTATGTATATGATATACTAAAAAGTCACAGATATCTATACTATTATGAATATTTCGGTTGTTGTTCGTTAATATCAATAATGACATGCTATTATTACTACATTTTCTATTTTTCCTTTGCAATATAACTATTAGTAAAATTTCATTAGCAGTCTATTTATCCCAGTTTCACATATTTATGCATATTAAGAAATGTTTCCGAAATCAATTCAGTTTTATTCGGAAAATAAATTCCAATTGACAGCATAAAATTAATTTTAAAATATTAGTATTTTATTATTTTATAAATTTATTCTCCCTTAAACAGTAAAACTTCGATATCCTCTTCCACTATAGCTTTTCATATCCTATTTAAATTATCTAAGAACAAATGCAGGTAGAAGAGAAAAAATGAAATGCTTACAAAAATATGATTTATGAAAAATCTTTTCATTTGTTTTTCTCTACAAAATACAATAGTTCTTGCGATAAAAGATAAGAAAAAGTCAGATAAGAAATTTGAAAACACTATTGCTATTTCGGCTACAAGCTATAAATTCTTTAAAGATAGCAGACCAAACTCACTACGCCAATCTACTGTCACATAGCCGCTGTTCAAAAAAATTTATGCTTCTATCTTTACAAAAAGAAAATTGATTTCGAGGATTTTCAATTGGAAAAAATCAAAATGGTTCTTTGTCGAATTGAAGTTGCTCCATTTGTTCCAGACAAACAAGGGGGCAGAATAAAATTTGATATCTAGAGCTTAAAAGGTCACGAGAAGAATGGGAAAAAATTCAGTTTTGTCGAAAAAGTTGAAATTTACTGCTTTTTAAGGTATAAATCTAAATATTTTCTGGACAGTAAGAACTGAAAACTTTAAAAGAGGATCGCTAAATTTCTTGTGATCGTAACTGAAATGGGATACTTTGCAGTCTAATCCGTTACTCAAACAAAGTAAGGTCCTTTAAAGATAATTTTTCAAAGGAATTTGGTTAGACCTGAGTGCTTACGCAGCTTATTAGAACTGATTTGTTGCTGAGATCAGAGATATTTTCACACAAAAAATAATTATTTATTCTATGTAAATAATTTTGCAAATATAATTGCAAGAATAATTTTGCAAATATAATTTTAAATATTAACTAGAAAAATCTATTTAAAAAAAAAAAAAAAACGTTTCTAAAATAATTTACTGGTTTTGTTCTGATTTTTAGAAATGCCAAAAAAATTTTGCGTATTGAATTAAGACATCTCAAAATTGAAATAGATCTCAAATATACGTTTAAACATGTTTATATCTAACTCATTTCAAAATTTCGAAGTTACATCGTTCATTAAAATAGAATATTTTTAACAAATCGAATGTGCAATACTTCAGTCATAACTTCAAAGGTCATCTTTCAAGCAGTATCTCCATTCAAATTGGACTTGCCTCTTTTCCGATATATATTGGCTTAGCTCAAAAGGTTTCTTGATAGTTCTATTATCATCCATTTTAGTTATATGTCCAACCCATTTCAATATCTACGTTGTTATGAAAATAATACCTTAATGTTTATAAATTTCTGAAGGGACCCTTACCCTTCTTCCATTTGTGTTTCCTTTCCGTCGAATTACACCTTGAGATTTCTCTATCAGATTTTATTCAATATCCTTATTTGCCTCAGTCATTACCTACGCTTCAGTTTATGCTAATGGATCGAATCAAGCTTGTAAATTAACCGTTTGGTTTATCTTTTGTTAAAATTTGATTTTAGATGTTTCGTATACAAAAAGCAATTTCAGATTTTTGATGCGAACGTTGTTCGAATTGTTAATTTTAGAACTCTAATACTATTTAAAACTAACAGTATCAAATCAGTTGTTTGTCCAGGAAAGACACATTTTAAAACATCTTGATTAATTACTGGATATTTCAAAAAAGAGTCTCCCTGAGAATAAAATCGTGGACTCTCAGTTTAGGTGGTTTTTACAGTACCTTTGTTCTTTATTGTGTATTGAGTCAAAGAGAAAGATTTTAAAATTTGATGTTATTATTAATATTAACTATTATTATTAAAATTAATATCCAAAATATCTTCTGACAATATTATTTTATCCATTCTAATAATATTGTCAGAATCATTAACTTTGTTATAGTCAGTTCTTGTTCGAGCGACGCATATCAATTGCGCAGCAGCATTCTATATTTGAGAGGCGCAATGGAAATTCAAAAGCGAAAACGGAAATGGAATCATGGTGTAGAATAATATAATAAAGCGCGCTGGATGATGAGGACAGTTTCTCGCGTTAGTTTGGTATCACGTAAATATACTACATCACTTTATATCGAGTTTAGAAGTTTCATATGCAATCGATAACCGCGATTGGGATCTCTATCCTATTATAGTATTATCCTATTATACTTTGAAATTAGTATGGCACGCATTTCATTCATATAAATATAACATTCCTATTTGTATGCATATCCCTTTCCATTTCGTATTCAGTCGATATAACCGATAATCAGAACGGCGTATAAAAAAGGCATTAATTATGAAACATTGATTAATGCATTATTTTTGTCATTTTCATTTTCTGGGAAATGAAGCTGAGGGTTGCTCGTTTGTATCTGAATATTTACAAACTCGTTTATAGCTGAAATTAGGCATAACGCATTTAAATTATGTGCATTTATAATTAAATGCATATATAATGCTATGACATGTGCGCTAGAGTACACGTCATAGAAATCACTCTCATTACATATTATCCAGTGGCAGCGATCAAATGTAATAAAATCACAATACGAACATTTCAGATTATTTCAGTGAAGATTTTTATATCTACATTCAATTAAAAATTTTGTTAATTAATGAATCTAAAAAATATAATTAAAAATTTTCTGGATAGCCCCCCTCCCAAAAAAAAATTTATTATTATTATTATTCATTTAAGGAAAATGTAAAATAAATCAAGAAATAGGTGTCAAAGTATATTTGAGCGGAAAAATGGACTCAACTTTTTCTAGATGGTTGTCTGGTAATTTCTATGGTTTACGTATGGAAATGGATGGCTATGTGTTCCAAAGAACAGTTTTTGTATCATTTTAAAACTAAGAAAATTACCTTTTTAAAGATAATAATTCCATTTCTGTACTAGGTTTTCTTTATTTTTAATACATTTTTTAATATGATACACAATTTTTAATGATATAAAATTCAAACTCATCCATTAAAACATTAAATTGCCTATTTTTGCCAATGTTAAACTTGGGACTAAAAAAAAATCCTTCTTCGGGCATTTATTCGGGATTTTCGCTTCGGTTTTTATTTCGTAGCATATACGGGGTTTTCTTTTTTATATTTGTTTTGACCTATTCAATAATTCCATGCTTTTCGATCTTATCAAATAACAAAATTAAATTTAAAAAAATTCTGTCCATATCAGGATTTAATAGACATAAAAGCTAAAGGAGGCTAGTTTATTTTATTTCGATATACCAGACGATTAGAATTAAAATGTCTATATTTAGAGCAATGAAGAGAATAATCATAAGACTGCCAAATCTTGACGACAGAACTAGGGGAAACGAATGAAGTTGTTTCCCGGAATGAACTGGAGATATAGAGCTCCTACATCAAACGAAATTCAACTGTTGTTTTATTAATCAATCACAGTCAAAATACATTTAACTGCGAATTTAAATGACACTTCAAAATTATTCAATTAACAATTTTCTATATTCCCATCTACCAATTTAATTGTTGCATGAAAGTTAAAGTAACAGCAAGAGTTATAAATGACCAGAAAAGTGGTATCCCAAAAACTTCCTCGCAATAAAGATGTTATCCCGAAAGCATTGCGTACAATAGTTACGAAGCATTAGCCTTTGGCATGAATTTAGCATGTTTACTGAATCGATTGTGTCATCCTTGGCGAGCTATTTGGTGATTAATCTCTGGCGTGCTGTTAACGGTATCCGAAAACCGACTTTATATTTTGGATGCATTTTTCCCACCCACACAATACTGCAATTGTAGTTTCAAAATTTCACATCAAATTTGATGTATTTAAATAATTCCGTTCGTGTTCACTTAATCGAACATCCTGATAGTCAGATTTCCTCTGAACGAAGCTTGCTCAAAATCTGATAGAAATCTACCTTTTTGGTGTAAAGAACAGTACACCAAATTTCACCCGTCTAACTCAAAGCCATTTTGAGTTAATTTTTTTCACAGGCGGACATTTTTCAAAAATGTGTTTTTCCAACTCAGGGAGGGCTTAACTGCGAAGATATGCGGGAATCGAAATCAAGAGTTTGACGATTGCAACACTTTCTCTATACTGTGTATACGAGAAAGTAAAAATCGATTGTTTGCCGAATATTTCTGCTGAAATATTAAAATATATGAAGAGTTTGTATTTCTGCCGAAAATATAAACTCTTTATTAAAAGATTGTAATGTTGAAAAGACTCGGAAAAACGTATCTGTTGTATACATGTGAAATTCAATCGAGTGTAATGAATGAGTTCGGAAATCAAAATGATTAATTGAATAAATTATTGATATATATATATATATAGTCACAAACAATTGCTTTATTTCCAACTGACAACCTCATTCGAAAATTTCTAAAAAAAGTGCAGAAATCCTTTCTATCAAGTTTGATGACTGTAAGTAATAAACATCATAAGTACCAAAATATCTGCATATCGTATACGTTTGTTCGATCAGCTTGGAGGAAAATTCACATTGATCCCTTAAACTCTAGACCGATTTAAGGAAATACCACAAACATTTCACATTTATCACCTTATACAGCAATACACATTTCACATTACATAGGAAACATTTAAGAGTTCTTTATTTGGGGGGGGGGGATCGTCGTTTACCAATGTTGGTAATCGCATCTCCTTCATTAAAGCTGTAGAGTTCTAGCATTCTGTAAAAATATTTTTTTTCTTTTTTTTTAAATTCTTATTTTCCATAATGAGAACTTCCATAAAAAGCGAAAATGGGAAAAGTCCAATGGGAATGGTCTTCTGAAAACTTCCTCTCATATTCTCTTATAATGGTATTAACCCAGAGAGCTCCTTGCATGCCATTGGCGTACTATTGCTCCGAAATATTAAACTGTGGAGGAATTTGGCCTTTTTACTAAATCTATTTTGTGGAAAACATTTTTTTTTTTTTTTCTCAAACGAATGAATAATGAATTCCTAGATCAAACGGTCAGGTAGAAAGACTTAATTCTACTATCATAGCTGCACTCCCCAAGCTATCATAGCTGAATCCATAGAAAACCCTGAAAAATGGTACAGACATGTTGCTGCCGTTCAGCAAATTATTAATTCTACACGTCAACGAAGTATCAATTCTACTCCATTCGAAATTCTGTTTGGAATTAAAATGAAATCTGAGCATGATATAAAAATCCTCGAAATCGTCAACGAAGAGATCCAATCTGCATTTCTCCAACAGCGTGATGAACTTCGTAAAGACGCAAAACAACTAATCCTCAAAATCCAAAAAAAAAAAAAAAAAAAAAAAAAAAAAAATGCCGTACTTACAGTTTGCGTCCCAAACATGCTCAAAAATTTCAATTGAATGATCTCGTCGCAATCAAGCGCACTCAATTTGGCCCTGGTCTCAAATTAAAACAAAAATTTCTCGGATCATATAAAGTGATCAAAATTAAAGCAAACGACACATACGATGTTGAAAAAAGTGACTTCTTCGATGGGCCATCAAAAACTTCAACGTGTGCAGAATATATGAAACCATGGACCAGCACTATGGAACATATCACTTAAATTGTTTTTAAAAAGAAAAACTCGACACTACTTAAAGAAAAAGACAACTGTTTTCCTTCTTTTTGTGTGTATGTATTTGGGCGATAGAAGACTTTGATTTTTGTTTCTCTACTTATTTTGTGTTATTATATTTTTATATATTCAACAATAATATTATTTTTATTTTTAGTTAGCTATTTGATATTTCCAGGGGCACGTTATTGCATTGCTATATACTTATGTCTGTCACAGATGGTATGAATATTTTGTGGGTTTTATCTTTAAATATTTCAATTTTACATCTTATTATTTTTTCTGCATTTATTGTTTGTTTTATAATATGTTTATTTCAATGTACTATGTATCATAAGGCGAGGTCGCCTATCCTGTCATGATGGCCGATGGGGGAACTGCTGACAGATCTCGTATCCTGTATGGCGCCATGTTGGCCATGTTGCATCATTAATCACGTAATGCTTTCCCGCCGAGAGTTGGGTAGTGAGTCTGTAGCACATACAGACAGCTCACGCTCATGTATCTTTATGTGTTTTATGTTAGTATAGTAATGTTTTGTCCTTTAATTATAATAAATATATTTTCATAGTAATGCGGGTCGTTGCCTTTCCCCACACTACAAATCATCCAATCTAAGAAATGTTTTATGGAATAATATTTATTTGAAACTTTTCTTTATTTTTGAGATCATCTAATACGTACCAGCAACTTTTACATTTCTGTCTTTAAATATTAAAACTTGTTTGCTCGACATAATACCTGTCTTTATTTCAGTTATATCTCAGGTGCATAACTTGATAATAAGGGTTTCTTCGAGAAAGTATTTATAACTATGAAATTTCAATAAACAGTAGAGCCATGCTATTTAATAGCTGTTTATATTCTTTATTTATTATGTGAATGCACCTCCTCATTACAGCAAAATCACCTGATGTCATGTTCGCATGAAAAACAAGACGTTTAATTCCTTTAACACACTGCATGTTTTAACTCGGTTCTATAATAGTTTTCTTTTTCTTCATGTAAAATTTGCATTTCATTCCAACGTTTAAAAAATGACGTGACACATTTTACTTATTTTATTTGAGTCCATCCTGTAGCTTGCATTGGATGGGAAATTGCTAAAAAAAAGCCTTAACGCACAATGTTGTAATTAATAGGATGCCTCTCTTGAGATTTTAAAAGGCTTTGTTAATAGATTGCACAAATAAATGATGAAATAAAAAATATATTGCACCAAAGAATTGCATATATATTACATGAAAAAAAGTTCCTTTTCTTCGACAATAGAGTAAAGCGGGCATTTAAACATTTAAGGAAATAATAAAAATGATTTAAATTTCATTACAATAATAATTTTTTTTTTTGCAAATTATGAATAAAATATTTTTTTTTATAAAAATTTAAAAATCAGTAAAAATTTCTTAGGCAACTAATGGGTACCAATCAAAAGATATGTTTTTTAATTTCAAGATGATGTAAAAATTATTGTATAGTAAATAAAAAATTGTGGAGGAAATCAAAATTCCGCTTTTTTTTAATTAATTAAAATTTTGAAAATTTTCCTTAAATCAATCGTTCCCAAAGTATATTTGTGTGACATTTCATAGCGATAAATCAAATAATCTGCCCCGAAGTTCATAAACAGGCACACATTTTCTTTTTATTATTAGTAGCGGTTGATAATAAGTTTGCCAAATCATATCATCAATCGAAATTGCTGAAAAACACCGGTGGTTTGAATTCTGCTCGCAATAAACAATTCATACTTAATATCTGAGAAACCGTTAAAATCATTGCTAAATACTGATCAGCGCTAGACATTTTTTTTTTTAAACTTTCCTGTTCAGAACTCGATTTTGAAAATTTTAAATGAATTAATGCTGTGAATGGTTCCGTTTGGGCAAACGAAATCACACCATTTATTGCACATATTAATATCGATATCAAAATTTTCAGAAATTGCCCCAACCAGTTAATAAAGTAACGAGAATGCTTCCAGTTAAATAGAAATGTTGAATGGCATAGAGCAATTATCTGAAACAAGAATATCTATTCAAAATTCCAAAAAAATTATAGTTTTTTATTCAAACAATCCGTTAATAACTGCATTATTTACTCTCATAAATACAAAATTGCAAGGTGTTAATTTTGTTACTTAGCGCGTTGTCTTAGTAACTTCCCTAACTGACATATATAAAGTCCATTCTTAAAATTTTAATTGCTTATACTTTCTTCTGTGCTTGAAAAACTGTTTGGTGTTGATTTAAAATTTTAATCAAAATAAAATAACCTCCAAAGACCATACTTATTATTGATGAAGTGTGGTGTGGTATTTAAGTGCCGATTGGCTAACCAATGCATCTTGTTTAGAAGCAGCCTTTTGTTCTTTCCTCTGCTTATGCCAATCGCGCCGTCGAAGTTATCTCAAATTTTGTGGTGCTCCAAAAATTTTAATTTACAAAATTTTTCTTTCAGGTAAGTAGATCATCATTGTTTAATTTGTTGTTAAATGTTTAAAAAAAGTGTTTAAATGTCGTTAAATATTAAGTAAAATGTAAAAATGTACTTAATAAAAATGTGTAAGTAATCAAAAGTATAGAAGAATTTTGTAACTGTTTCCAAAAGGATTATTGATTTATACCAGTAGAGATATTTACATAATGAGCTGAGAATGTTAAAAAAAAATCGAAATAAGGGCCACAGTATATAAAACCAAATTCCCACAAAAAATACCAAATACTTTATGTTATTCGGAGACATGAATTTTAAATAAGAAACTGTATTTAAAACTCATTGAGGTAGATATTGAATAAAATACTAATTTTTATATTGAACATATCACATCTTTTTTTGCTGTTGTTGTTAAGGCTTCAGTAAATATTTTATGCAATAAAAAGCATTCGGAACCTTCTATATTTGAGCATTTTTTTTCATATTTCTCTATAAAGGCAAGATTAATTGTCTTTGAATTTCGACATTGTAAGAAATATATACTTCAATTTGGACACATGACCATTTAGGGGACAATCTAAAAATTTTTAAAGAAAAGAATTGTTTTCCCTTCCGTTTTACAGTTAGACTATAATGATTTGAATCGTTCAATAATAATTTCATGTGTTGTGGGCAATATTAATAAGCATTTTTGTAAAAATAATATACATATTTGAAAAAAAATTAAAGGTTTTTCTAAAAAAAATTCAAAAGTTCCTACAATTTCTTTATTTATAAAAAGACAAAATTTTTAATCAAAGTCTATAAATCTAAAAAAGTATGTGGCAAAGTATTCCTGATGAATTATATTAAAATTCGAAAAGAGTTTTTAAAATATTAGAGGAATATAGTAAATATTTCTGGAGCATGCGAGAAATATAACGTATTTTTTCTTTCAAAACTTCATATCAGACATATAAGGCAGCATATGTAAAAATTCTTGTTGAATACTTTTAAGATTCAGAAAGATCCGACATCTCCATGAGCTAAATGTCATTTGCTCTCTAAGATAAGCTAAAAGACAAAGGATTTTCTATAAACTGTTATTCTTTAAACTTGACTCTTCAAACAGTTATACAGAATTCTATAAGAGAGTACAGTATTAAGTACCGTTCAAAACTTCTAAATTAAATACTTGCCTAATTTACTGCAATTTATGTTATCATAAATAAAAAATTCCCTATATTATTCATTATTATTTGGACAGATATTAGAACATTAAGTGACCTGAATTACAATGCGATTAAAAACTTCCAGGCACTTTTATACTTTGGATACTTTTCTGATGAATGTCCTTCCTTAATATCTATAAGGAAGGATATCCATTAGGCTCTGATATGCTTCTTTTGGAATTTTCCTGCCATTTTTATAAAAGAAAGCTTGTAAATTCTGTCACTAATGCATGTCGTTGTGGTCAGCGTCTCAGGTCGCTCCACATCGGGTCTCTGGATTCAGAATCCTAGCAGGGCATTCTGGTTTCTCAAGATCCATTTCCATGAACCACCAGTGTCAATTGTGTTAATCAATTTGTATTTATAAATTTTTGCTTCTTAACATTTTTTTGTCTTACTGTAATAACCGTAAGATAATAAGTGAACAGTGTTAAATATTCATTTTTAATAGTCTGAATCTAGTTTCTTTAACTGATCTTCTGCCATTTTTCCCCCGAGTATTATTTGTGACTTAATTTTAACTGAATTTTTTGTGACTACAAATTCAAGATAAGCTTCTACAAAATTTTTATATTTTAGAATGCTTTGTGCAATAAAAAGCATAATTTATGGAAATTTTAAATTTGAAAAGATTTATAGCTTTTGTCTAAAATTAATATTATCTCGATGCCAAATTTAACAGGAATTTCTCCTACAGAAATATTGTCTCATATATCAAAATAATTTTGTAACTTACAATTAAAATATCGTTTTCCTTTGCAACCTTTATTCTGCCTCCATATTACCATTCATGGTATCTCCTAATCGTTATCAATAAATTAGATATATTTCTTATATTTTTTGACTATATAACATGCGTTAACAGCCAATTTTTCGACTATAAATTTAGCTTCCATTTTTTTTTTCGAATCTATATTTATAATCTGAATTATTCTATTAATTTTAAGCACTTTCGTCGTAAATCAAGATGTATCAAGTAACAATATGCATACAGTTTTTTAAATGCTGGTTAATCTGCCAAGCAAATGCTAGCACATTTTTTCGCCAATTTTATGTAACGAATATTGACTGCTGATTCCCGAGTCAACTTTAATGGTGGATGGTCATTTATTTTTAGTAAATAAATATAAATTTAAAAGAAATCTATAAATAACCTACGGAATCTCCCATTCGATTTTTCTTTTCATTTTCAATTTATGCAAATGAGCAGTTTGCTGAAAAATAACTATTTTTTGAGATATTTCGTCTGCTGTTTTCCAATTGTCCCTTAAAATATATTCGCGTAACTGGATTTTTTTTACTTTCTCGAGTATGAAGGACAGAGGAAGCATTGTAATAGTCAAAAATTCCAACTCGGGATTTCGACGAATCCACACATTTCACACTTTCCTGACAGACGGATATACAAACAGGCAGAATGGCATTATATCTGCCTGTATGTGAAAAGGATAACTCGAAAATGCTTTGTGGTAAAGGGGTGGAATCTGGCATATGGTCTTTACGCGAAATTTGTAAATTTCTATCAAATCGGAATGGTCGATTTTTATTTTAATCGTAGCTAGAAATTATTCTTCGATTCATTTCAATGATGTTATAGCTCTTCCATTCAAATAAAAACAAACCTCGTGTAAGTAGTCTGCAAGATATAAGTATTTGATTGACAATATTAACATATACCACGTGCATATAATGTTAATGCAATTGTGTTGCATGCTATGTTAAGAACACTATCTATCCAGTTCTTCTAATATAAGTTAATACGATAGCTTCTAAACAAAGAGAGCTGGATGGATAAAATTTGATACCGAGATTTAGTACCTATAGAGTAGACACCAGTCGGATTTTGAGCTAAATCCAATAAGCGGTTGACTTTCTGTTGTTCTATGCATTCAGAAACATGTAAACGCGATAATTTAAAAACGTAATGATTTAAATATTTCGTAATCAATGTACGCCCTGGCCATTCAAGGCGTTCTCTTAAATAACGCATTTATTAGAGAATATGCGAGAACATTTTCGGAACACCACTCGCGTTGATGCCTTGACTAATGTCATCAGTATGCGTTTGATTTTTATTTAATCAAAATAATTCGAGTCTCTGTCATTCACCTGGGAGTGGCACACATTCACTCCATATGAGACGACACAAACTATTAAAAGTCATCTGTGAAATTCCTTGCCATTCTTAGAGACTTGACACAGCAGAGTTTTATGAAATAAGAAATTATTCGAAAAGAGAGACGGATGATTCCAGCTGAAAGGACGTCTTAAGGAGAGCCTTACAACGTATGCAGAGTATGAGAAATCAGATATCAGTATCCGAAGGGCCTCATGATCAGCTACGTATCCGAACTAAATGTATTCAAAAGTAGCCTATTCTGAGAGAACCACACGTGATTAACATCAAGAAGCACTGAAGCGGAAAACACAGGAGGTTCCGCTACAAATTAATGGGATTAAATGTGAGTGAAGAAAAGCTCATGCTGATCCTCTTGATGGCTTGCCAATAACCTTCGCAATATCTCCGCTTAATACCTTCAGTAATTAAGCGGAGATACTGCGTCAGATCATTTCAATATAACCTGCCTTCCTATTTTCTGGTATAAGCGCTAAGCAGGGTAGGAAGGAATTTTATATTCTATTGTAAACTTTTTAACTTGAAGCGAAGCAATCATTCTCATAACCTAAAGATTTTGTACTAATATCTCATTAATATTTTCGGCAAATCTGACTTAAAAAATCCTCCAAGCTTAAAAAAATGCTATATTGCTGGTCATACAAGTATAAAAATACTGGCAATGCAAGCAAGTTAATACTTCCGTACAGGAATAATAGAAGTTATATAGAGAACAACCAATAAAATATTTCAAAGTAACATCGATCGATTTGATAAAACTAAAATAAAAATATGGAAACGTATAAAATAAAATATACATATTAAATTTCACTCATTTAATTTTTTCACCTGGTAATTTAGGTCGTATTTGAGAGCTTCAATAAAGAGATAATTTCATTTTTGTAGCAAACGAAATCCATCATATATCTAGGGAACAGATTTCACTGATACTTCATTATCAAAATAAAAAGGTGAATAAAAAAAAATACTTTTTAGAATTTTTTCTTATTGCATAATCAAAAAAAGGTTAACTTTCTCCATCTTGTAAATAATTCTGGGTATTGTGAACTCAAGTTCATTCAATTTGATTCACTTGTCTTTGATTGTCTGTATCGCATTTGATGCATTCTTCTTTAATGATTTTAAAATTGATTTTCTTAGATGAGCTGTTATTTAGAAATTATCCTATATTTTTAATCCAATTATTTTCATAATATTTTTGGTTTTATTTATAATATCCTAAAATTGGGCTTTTTTTTCCTTCGTAGTGAATGGTTGAACCTTTGAAAGAAAGAAGCAAGTTGAAATATTCTTTGATAGTAGTGTGGTAACACACTTTGCTTAATTATTACAATTGGCTGCTGAACTTCGAAATCCTCTAAGAAGCCTAACAAGCAAGAAGAAGTCATCCAGCATGCAGTTTCCAAACCACTTAAAAGTTGGCATGATATTCTCAAATACATTTTATAATGAGAGCAGAGGAAACGAAACTGTCTACGCGGGCATCGATGTGCAATTGCTGAAGCTTCTAGCTGAGAAACTGAATTTTCAGTATACGATTCACATCGTGAAAGATGGATACGGAAAAGTGAACGAAAATGGCTCTTGGATTGGATTGGCTGGTGCGCTTGGTAGAGGAGAACTCGATATATCAACGGTATACTGCCCTTTGCTGGAGGAAAGGACGCAGGTTATCGACTACAGCATGCCTTATTATACGGTCGAGAGGACATTCGCTACTGCCATACCAAAGCCACTGCCCAGATATTATGTACTAGTGATGCCGTTTCAAGTACAGGTCTGGATTGCCTTCCTTGTTTCTGTTCTACTCGTACCCAATGTGCTTCAGCAAGCCTTATTCCGAAAGCAGTCTTTGGTGGAGTACTTCATCAACCTGATAAGTTGCAAGAAAATGCCGGATAAGATAGAGAATTCACTTCCCCTCCGAATTTTCAATGGCTCGTGGCTCTTATCGGACACAATCATGAGGTTCACCTACACAACAGTCATTTTGTCCTTTCTGACCGTTACGCCGAGACCGACAGGCGTGAGAAATGTCCACGACTTAGCTGTTGCCATTGAAAAAGGTAATTTCAAATACATCGAACTCAAAGGCAGTGCCAATGCAGAATTCATGATCCAAAATGATTCCCCTGATATTCGGAAAATAGGTCTGGCGGTGATCCGCAACAACTGGTTCGAAGTGCTCGATTTCGGACAAGAGATCGAAGACAATAAAGCAATTTTCGGTTCTCGTCTGCTGTTCACCATTTTGCACGGCAAGCCACCGTTTGCAAGAGTTGCCGTTGCGGAAGATGGTTTTGGAATATGGAGCACCGGAGTCATGGTGAAGAAAAATTTTTGTTGCTTGCAAAGACTCGATACTATGATACTCAGAATCAATAGCGCAGGCCTTTATCAAAAGTTCATAGATGACGAATCGTTTAAACGCCAGTTTTTCGCAAATACGAATCGGCCATTGGATGATGGAGTGAAAAAGCTTGGCCTAGATTCGTTTTCGGGAATTTTTTTTCTGCTCATCATCCTTCACGTTGCTTCTCTCATCATATTTACCATGGAACGGTTCTACTACCGGCGGAAGAAAATGGCGATGAGATGAATGACTTTTTCTTCTTTCCGAAATGCACTTTCCCTTGATTATTTGCTGTTGTGGTATTGCATTTTTAAAATATCTTGATTTAAATTTGTGTCTTGAAACGATATTACACTTTAAGAAGTCGTGATTGAATTAATATTATTTAGTTCTACTCGTATGGCCTTAAAAAATGTATAATTAATTTTTTTTATATTAGGAAAATTTAGCAAAGAAAAATTTATTGCACGTCTGATTAAAAAAATTAAGAGTTATCAACTAGAGACGGATATCTCCACATTTTAGTGATGCTGTAAAATCCTACCTGCAAAGCTTCATATTTAATTTATAATAAATTTATTGTGAATGGCAACACAATTTTTACATCATTGCTACGTTTATTTTAGAAATGCATGAATATAATATATGTCTTCAACATTTCGAAATATAGTTTAAGGTATCCGACTAGGTTAGAAGGTTTTTTTTAAATGAATATTTTAATGTTTATATAATGTTTTTTATTAATATGATAATAAAAGGATGAATAAAAGTGAAATTATTGAAATATATATGTTGTCTCTAAAGAAAAAAAAACATATTTTGATGTAACATTTATTTGCAAAACCTAGGATTGCTCTGAAGTAAAAAATTGTTACAGTTTTCATTTTCCTTTGTAACATTACATGTGTTACATCTTAGAGTGTATAACCAACTATTATCTAAGTATTATATTCGAAAGTAAAATTTTTGTGCGTAGTATATGAAATTATCTATGAAGTTTTGGAATTTTTTCAAGAATATTTACATTAAACAATTATAAATCCACTTCTACAGCATTCATCACCAAATCCACAGTTCATTACATTCTGTATAACATAACAAACATTAATCAAAAATTTTCTTAAGATATCTTGATTATTTTTTGAGATATGACAATACTCGTACAGTAGAATTATGAAAAAAAATCTCCTTCATTAGATAAATGCATTTAAATTTTTTAATGCTTATAAATAAGCATCACTTACATGTCAATAGTTTGCTATCACTTGGCTTCTAATTGACATAAAGTCAAAATAAAGGTATAATTGGAAACAGAAACGTACCTATTTTTTTGAAACTGAAAAAAATAAAAATGTAAATTCGTTTGTTTTTAATCTAGTCGGATATACCTTAAATAGCATGAAATTAAAAATGCTTTCACATTCTTCTGGCATTTCATTAAATGAATATATTAAATTATCAGCCGGTATCCCCGTGATTTGGGCGTCCTGGTTCGGGCATTGTTGTTCCCCCTGCGTTCAATCTGTGAGGTGTATGAAAAAGCGTCCCTGTAAAAAGGGGTTGTGCATGCGAGTGCGTGAATGTCATCTTCATATTAGATAGAAGTCAGACTTCTGCCCTCGGGTGCTCAGGGATCTTTACCCTCAGAAGCTACTGCAGCCCCTTTCCGTTGTAACGCAGACACGACATCATCACCATTATTAAATTATCGTCAATGCATAATTAATATCTTCAGGTTTCAGCTACTAACTCTAATCTATTTCTAATAACAAGTGATACGTATGTTTAAATTTTTTTTAAACTTGGAATCTTGTTAATTTTACTAATCATTCTTGTTGCATTGATTTTTTGCTTTTGTATCCACCTGTGCTTCATTGAACCGATTCATATATTATAAATTCTATCATAGGTCGTCCGAGAGCATATCTTATTTTCTTATAACTGTATTAACATGAATATATGTGACTTATGTTGGCAAATTTAATGCACTCCAGACATAAGCAATAGAAATTTCTCAAAATCAATCTTAATTTCGCAATTCTGTTACTTCAGTGAACGTAATAGCTAGATTTGGTACTATTGTAGTGCAAGAATTATGGTCATATTTCTCGAAATTGGGTCTTGAACCATAATCCTGTCTCCCCAAAGCCATGCTGACCTGCTGATAGTGCCTCTGCTTCTGGAATAAAGCACACCGGACCCATATGTGCTTTAGATTTTCTCGAATTTAGATCTTGCACCTGCGACTTTCTTTTTCTTCAGTACACGTAAAGCAATGGTGGCCCAATAGAAAAGCTACAGCAATACCAGGTATATCCATTCTCCGACGATCTTTCGCTTTTTCGCTTTAAGAATTTGCAAATGGAGTGCGAGCTGAGAAGTTCTCTTCATAGGTTTGCTGATACAGTATCAGCCGGACACTTTGTAACAGGCACGCAAAATTATCGATTATACAAAACTAATACAAATAAAGGATTTCAGAGATTTGGTATCAGTTTAGACTCGACTGACATCTCTTTTATTTTTAATCGAATATTGTTATGTCAATCTTATGGACAGAGGTCGATATAATCTAGTTCGAAGTTGTGCTTCGGTGATGTTATGACCATGTTTGATGTTCTTTGTAATTGTATACATTTTATCTCTTGTAGTAACTATTATTTTATCCCATGTACTGGTGCACATACCACTCATGAATATCTATCTTCTCCTACACTAGCAATATTAAAAATGCCTAATTATTCCTCTTCGCAATCACATCATCAGCAAGAAATTGTCAGCAAACAATTGTCAAAACTAAGACTACCTCCACATCGTCAGCAAGAGAAGCATCTTTTCCGAAAAAGAGAGATCTCTTTAAGGGAATTATATATTGGTTTAGGCCAGGATTCGGTGATAGTGTATCAATATGATGCATATCATAAGAGTTAATACTTGTATTAACATGATACAAAGTATCAGAGTATACCAGTATTACCAGTATGAAACAAAATTTCGGGTTGCTACAATATCACGCAATCCTATCCACTCTTCTGTATTTGTGTCATTGTACGCATGTGTTATATAGTAATTACCTATATGTGTTTTTTCTGATTATTACCTGGAATAAAAATACTTTTAAGAGCATTTGTTTATCTTTTCTTGCAATGCTTATTAATTATACAAGATCGATAGAGTTTTCAATGAATTAATAAATCTAGTTTGTTCCGAACGACTTTTTCATTTGAAACAAAAAGGCTCAAGCAACTGGATCATTATTAGAAAATTGATTGAAAGTGAATGAGAATTAAGAATTGAAGATAAATTGAATTTCCAGAATATAATATTTTTAAAAAATGTACTGAAATAAAAAAACTATTTATATTTTTTCAAACTAAAATCAAGAATATTATAATATCTTAATTATTGTATAACGAAATACTTAAAAATAAAAAGAAATTTTTACTATTGCTAAGTCATTCTTTGATATTTTAAGAGTCCTTATTTTTTAATAATGCATTAAATAACAAAGTACGAAGTTAAAAATAGCAACAAAAGTTATGTAAATTGAACAATTTGGGTGGAAGTTGGAATCTTTAAAGCTAATGTCCGTTAACAGGATATTATTTATATATCAATTGACGATAAAAAAAATCAGTTTTCAGGTGTATCAAAAAAAATTATCGTGTAAAAACGTCAAATCCAGTATCAGTATTCATTTTCTCCTGTTACTGCAAGACCGAGTATCAACTCAATCCTAATCTCGACGCCAGTACGAGAACCGACACCCACTTAGTGTCCGACGAGAAAAGAATCAGTTACCAATTGTATCAGGTACAATCAAGTTTCAGTAACTGTCTGTACCTGATAGAACAAAACCGAGATTCAGCCTTACTCTATTTCTTTATTAGACTGCGGTTCAAAATGACCATACTTGTCTCAAAATAGCCTCCCAGCCTCCATATAGATATGAATAAAGACATTAGTTTATTCAAAACCACTGTTTCATTAAATTCATCTCATAATATTTTCATTTTTCATCTAGCTAAAAGTTTGCCTTTAATCTTCAGGGTAAACACAGGGAAGAACCGAATGCATTTCTGTTTTCTCAGGGAGAGAATCAATTCAATTGAACTGCATTTTTCTTATGATGCACATTCACAGAGTGCATGGAAGAAAGACGACTGAAAAGTGCAATTCTTAGGAAAGGAGTTTGGAAGTTTCTACACTATTAAAAAATCTCATCCCCAAAGTTAAAAAATAAATTTAAAAAATGAAGGACTATTAATGCTAAATAAAAAATGTAATACTGTAAAATTTTGACTTTAAGCGGACATTATAACAATTTCCCTATATGAATATTCATTTTGATCTTCATATTTTTAATTATCATATACAAGTGTGCAAATTCTTATAAACAAAAACAGGAACGGAGAGAATATATTTTAACGTGTTCCTACTTAAATTCAGTTTCTAATTAAAAATTAGTATTTTTCCAGTTAAAATTGCTTTTTTAACCCTCTATCAAGCATATCGGTCATAATGACTGACAAAATGCAAGTAAAATAACTAGAAATTCAAATGATTAAAATGGATTGATAGTTTAGAAAAATTATTAAATTAAAATTAATTAAGTCAGAACTTTAAAAAAAATTATTCACTTATATTAAGAGTTATTCTGTCATATTTATTGTATCGGGATCAATTTTGAAATTAGTTTGAAACAGCTATTTGCTTTCTAAAGTATAAAATGAAAAATATATAAAAATTGATAGGAAGAAGTTAGGAAGTTTAAATGGAGGATTATTTTAGTCTTTGATCTTTCAGTATTATAATCTTACTGCCCAAATATCTGATAATGTTTGCAAAGATATTAAATATTCAAATTGTGACATTTCTTTTTTACTAAGCGATGCGATTAATTAGAGAAAAGTCGTTGCAATTTAGATTAATTCTAATTATTTCAGTTCCCTGCAGGCAAATATTCAAATCTTACTGAAATCGCAGATATATATGTTTTCCGTAATATCTAGAATTAATTTCTTAATAAAATTAAAAAAACTAAGTGTATTTAAATTAATTAATTTTTTAAAGAAATTTCATTCAATTCATAGATAGCAAAATTAAGTAAACGTCTTCTACTTTTCTGTACAATTATTCAACCTATAATTTAAAATATTTTACTGCACTTTCGCACATTTCTTTTCCCTTATATAAATAATGTTGTCTCATCTTATTAGCGATCAAAGCAAGCTTCAAGAACTTCGATTCATTCTGTCTTCTTACTTTTTCATATACGAAGTATAGAGCAGATATTGTAATCGTCAAAAAATTCGAATTCGATATTTTCCCGAATCTTCTCGTTTTAGACCTTCCTGAGATCAAAAAACACTATTTAAAATTATGTTTGCCTCTCTGCCTACCTGGGACAAAAATAACTTAAAAACGCTTTGAGGCAGACGATTGAAATCGGTATATGGTCCTAACCCCAAACTTGTAATTTTTTACATATTTGGAGCAAAGTCGATTCAAAAAGAAGTCTGTCTGCCCGGATGTTCGAATATACGTTAAAACGATAACTTCAAAACGAAAAGAGCTAGATAAATAAAATTCGAAACACAGACGTAACATCTATAATGTAGACACCAATCAAATTTTGAGTCAAATCTAACAAGAAATTGCACTTCACTCATAACTGAAAAAAGAAATGACTTAAGTATATGAAATTTGGTATGCGATTTTATGACTATAATGGTAGCTCTGTGTCAACTTTTTATTTCAATATTTTGGGAAAAGCGCGATTAAAACACAATGTGATTTTCGGTTACTACTAACCTCATGCCAGGAATGAACTGTCGAAAAACTCGCCAAGAATCATGAGACAGATTCAGTAAAAATAAAGAATTCACACCAGTTAATGTTTCGAAAAATATAAGGTTCGATATTTATAAGGTTCATATTTCGAAACTACTGTACGTCAATGTTGTAAGACGCTTTCTGCCTTATTCAAGCTCTATAGTTCTTTTACAAGGAATAGGAAGATTACACGTTTATTAGAAAGTATGCAATAAAGTTTTTGGGAGACCACTCCCGCTGGATTTTGGTGGCTATTGAAGTGATCAGGAATCTCACAAGTGTAAAGATAGTCCTTCAACCAAAGCTGCTCTTTATTCCGACATAAGATATTCTGGATCACATTAGGATTTCTCCTAAAAGGTAGCAGTTTTTGAGGGAGCCTCAAAATCCAATAAATTAACTTTAAGCTTAAAGCTCGGGGCTGCAACCTCAGCAAACAAGTGAAAAAAATTCAATCGTCCACTATTAATCCGAGTTCCCATATTCACATGTATGGGCAGATATAAGTAAGTTTTATATTTAAAACTCATGGATTTTTTTTAATTAGCAAAACAGAATTTCACAGGTAAAAAGATAGGTTCAATTTTAATTGATTAGTTTTCTAAACAAGTCAATATAAATTTTAGAATTCTTCCTTTAACACGCTGAATATCACATTCATGCTTGTTACTTATAATTGGGGAAAAGACTTCCTACCGTTTTGTTATGGACATTTGAAATTATGTCTTATAAACAAGTATTGTTTATGAAATATCGGCGGTCCCCCATGTTGAAACCAATTCTAATTAAAGTGTGTAAATTGCGTTTGTTTTTTTTTTTTTTTTTTTTTTTTTTTTGTTGGTATGTAGCTAAAATTCTGCAATCTTTTTGTATTACGTAAAAACTGTTTTAAAAAATATATGAATTATTACGATTTAGTCTTTTCCGGATTGAACATGCAGAGTGGAAAAAACACAGCTCGGCAGCTTGAAGAGTAGATTCTCCCATATATTATCCCTGAGATATCAACAAATCTACATAATATTTTCGCTTCTAAAACAGACATGCAAAAGAAGTGATTTACCATATAACAACGGATTATTAGATAGAACATCACCCATTTCGCAACATTATAGCAATACGAAGTTTTCATATCCTGAATGTCAGGAGATTTGGTTGAAAAATACCAGCCTTTCTCTTAATGTTCATGGCTGTTTCGTCTGTTTAATCTGCTGACAGACTAATGAAATCATTTTCTGAATATATCCGATGGAGACTTATAGTCACGGAAATTCCTAAAAAGAGAAAATGAAGGGCACTTCTCCCTTATCTGATGGGGAATTCAGTATGGATAAAAGCAGGGCCGATTAAGTTTGAAATCAGTAAAAAACCGATACTAATAATTAAAATGGTTTTGGAGAAATATTGATATGTTGATATTTTTATATGTTGACACCCTGAGACTCCCTTCTACAGATGCCTTCGGCATCTGTAGAAGGCACCAGGCAAACTTTTTTAACAAAAAAAAAAAAAAAAAATCCTACGGCTTTGCTAGAAGCGGGAGAGTGAACCTAGTAGCTTCGCTAGCACAGTGAACATAAGGACTGTGTGGATAACAGGAACAGTACATAACCAAAAGAAAAGAAAGAACGGAGGAAGAAACAATCGTAACATTCTTCATACAAAATTTCAAACAAGCATCCTTTTCCCAACTTCATCAACTCGTAAAAATATATATATATACATATTTCACTCACCCTTCATCCATTTTGTAGGTTCGAAATACTGTCTTCCAACCCATTTACCCGACATCCATTCTTGCACAATTGCCGACATAACAAATTATGAAGGGAACCAACCGTTAGAACACCAAAAGAATTACGAGAACTGCGAAGAATTCCATTGCAGCTGTCTTTTAAAGTGATAATGCAGACGATTTCGTAAATTAAGAATTCAGACGATTTTTTTAAAGCGCATACTAACAATTAAAAATTGCAAAAGAATAATATTTTCTGTTCGTATTCACATTTAAAAAAACAAAGAAATAACTTTTATTTATAAGCTTAACTTTCTTTATTTAATGAATTATTTATAATAAAGAACAAAATTAAAATCTTAAATCGATATTTTTTAATATTTTTAATTTAACATTTTTCATAATATAGTTGTAGTTCATGTACAACTCAACCATTGCAAAAAGTAGTAAACAAAACAGCATTAGAGTTGCTAGAAGAGCGTTCCGATGGGTTGCCATATTGGCGACAAACTCGGGGGCACACTATTCTTCACTTCACCCTCTGATATGAACAGTTGTATTTTGGAGATTAATGAGTCGGACAGCCAATAAATTCATTTATTTTTTCTGGAGACGGAAAAACGAATAAGGCCATCTCACTTAGACCTACCATACTTGACCCATATATAGTTTTTACGATAAAACAAACCTCAGACAGATTTTTATGAAATTTAAATCACAATATTAATCAGTTCAAAATTAGCGAAATTTTATCGTTTTTCTGTGATAATTTCCAAAATTATTACAACACTAAACTGATATTTACATCACCTTAAATGTCAAAAATAATCTTTTCAATGATGCTATCGTTTTAATATATAAATTAAATTTCTAATTTTAATGAATTTTTCAAAAAATATTTTAAGGATATTTTCCAATACTTTATTTCTCACAAAATTGAGATAAAATTTAATATACATGAGCATATTATAAGTGCGTGCGAAAAAATTAGCTTTTATCAGAGCGTTTATTACTAATTTCTAATTTTTATGCAGATTCTCTGTTCTGTGAATCACATTAAATAAAATATTCTTGGGACACTAATATTTTAAATAAGGAAGGTTCCACTCTTTTGCATTAGAAGTGATTGAGTTAGGAAAATCTAAATATATCTGTTGTATAAGAACGCGCGATTTTAGGCCTCTTCATCAATCGGCTGGAAGAAAAGAACCAACCAGGGCTTGGACTTCCCCCAATATTATTATACTTATACTGTCGATTGTCCTAAAATAATGATACTCACAGCTTTATATCTCTGTCAGGTTTGATCGCAGAAGACTGAATTGTCAAGATAATTTTATTGAATATGATTTATAGGATCGAAGAGTTGTATAAAATTTAGATCTCATAATTGTTTTCAGAAGAACATTTACTGATTGAAATAAAATAAAACATTATTTACCGCATTTAAATCTTTTTGGAGGCAAAACTGAGTTACATGAAGAATCAGAGAAATTTTTATTGAATAATTCTTTAAAATATTGCATAAAATACAAAAACAAAATTCTTTGGTATATATAAGACTATAGTGCTGAAGAATTCCATTTTCTGTTGTCATATTTTTAAAAAGATATATTTGGTTTTACCGAAAAGTTTTTCGTAATTATTGAAGTTTTATCGCTTCCATTTCAAATTCAAATTTAAATCTTACGGCAGCTCATAGCAAATGATAGAGATATTTAGTACAATGAACAAAATATCGTAAGGCTTCTATAATAATAAAATTTGCGTGACTTTCGAAATTGGATGCTTAAAAATATTTTGCTGAAGAAACTATTCAGAGACAAAAATACATAAATATTTAATAGAAAATTTTAAAGAGTATTACTTTTGGCGAACCAGCTAATCGCCGGCATAGGCGGCAATAAAAAATGTTTTCTTTTTTCTTCATTTACGCACCGAGCTTTTACTGTTATTTCCAAGCGAAACAAATTCGGTTTCACCCACTTTATTTGACTAGAATGGAAAAATGCAAAAAAACATTTTCTATTAATAAAAAAAAACTCTTATTCCCCAAGAGGAAACTTTTTTTTAAAATTTTAATTCTGAAAATCCACGACAGATTGACGTTAAGTGCAGCGATTGAATATCTCAAAGAAGGACGAGAAACGAGATCATCGATTTACTTTGTAAATACTCTTTTAGAAAAAAAGAGCGCTGAATGAAAAAAAAATGTTTCAGTAAAATTAGTTATCTTGGAAAAATACTCACACATCAGAAATGTTTCAAAGCATATCTTTATTTATCCTTATACTTAGACAGAAAAAAAAAAGTTGAATATGTGTGTTGGCACTGTACGGACCAGACGTTCGACGTACAGCTACCACATATGGCACATGCATACCTTGGAGGTCGGAAATGTACACCTATGAACGATTTTTTTTAATTTTTAATTATAATTTCAATTAATTAAAAGTTAATCGAAATTTTGACTTTTTTTCGTGATAACTTCCGAAAATATTATTGCACGAAAATGATTTTTACTAAGTTAAAATTTTAAAAATTATCTTTTAACCATACCAATGTTTTAGCCTATAAATTATGTTCTTTTTTTTATCTGATTTTTTTAAAACCGTATAATTATATTTTTCAGTCATTCATTTCGCACAAAATAAAAATAAAATTTAACCTGTACGAGCACGTTATGCGTGCATGGAAAAAAAATTAGCTTTTATCAACGAGTTGCCATCCATTGACGAAAGCTCAAATTTTAAAAAAATAAGCTAAATATTGCTTCAAATTTAGAAAAATGTAATTTTTAGCACATGTCTGTAGGAAATAAAATAAATAAGAAAGATAATATTTTCTAAAAAATAATTAAAAGATAAAGTTTTTTATGATCTTTCACAATAGATACATTATTAATTAAATAAGTCATCTTTATTTAAGCCAGACATGGTTTAATAACGGCTAACTTGCAAACCTTTAATAATGGAAATACATACGTTAAAATAGTCTAAATGAAGTAAATAATTACATTTTATGTTACCTGATTCAATAAATGCTCTAACAATTACGAATGCTTAGCTTTTATCCAGATCCTCTGCTCTGTGAACCACATTCAACTACATATTCCTGAGCCACTAATATTTTAAATTAAAAGAGTTGCATTCCAATCAACTAAATCAGTCACTAAAACCAATTGATGTATGAAACCTTGAATAGCACTACAATATAAACGAGCGATTTTTGACAACTTCATCGACCGTCTCAATGAAGATACGCAATGGACAACTACGTTTCCAGTATTTCAAATTTTTTTATCGCTTTTAAACTTATAATTAATTTAATTTGATTTGCCAAATTAATAATTTAATCGAAAAAAGTTCCGACTATATTTTGTTCTAAAATGTCATCAAGCAATTAAGTGCTTTTGTCCGAATGGTGTCATAAATAATTTTAGTATGTCCTTTTCTGTACAAATTTTACTGCGCAAGTTTATTAAATGGAATGACTTTGTTGCATCTAGTTTCAAATATTTAACAAAGCTGAAACTTTATTATGTTTAGTTTAAACATTTAGTAAGATTAAATATATTATTACAAATCGATCATTTGAAAAAAATAGAGATATCTTTTGCTCTGCCGCTCTTATTTGTATTTCATAAGTGGGGATGCCCTTCTCCTGAGTCAACTATTTTCTCCCTTTTAATAATTTGTGTCTATCATCGAGCGGCTCCTCGAATGCAGACCATGGAATTTGGTGACAGATGACGAAATTTTAATCACGGAGTAAAACTCTATGGAATTTTCGATGATGTCATACGCTTCAGTGAGAACTCTTTTGAGATTTGCAGAAACAAACTGTTTCCCTTTCTCTTAATAAAGCTTTTAAGAAGTAAAATGATCAGACATCTAAATTGAGAGCAATTTCCTTCTTTTCCTTTATTTCTGACTCTGATTTTTTTTTTTTTTTTTTTTTTTTTTATTTTTTGTATTTTTCAAAAAAAGTGAAAGTACTGCAAAATACGACAGGATAAGACAATGTTTCAGGCCTGCTTTACCATTTCAGTCTCTGTTTAACAAACTCTTGTACAATAGGCGATTAAGTTCTTGGGAGCCCTCTGAAAGAATCGAACATACGAACTATGTACATCTCAACTTCTCAAACATAATGTTTTAAAATTAGTTGTCCATAATTCAATTCATAATAATCATTTTATTATCAATAATTTCATTCTATTATGTCTCTGTCTCTTAATTATTAATTAAAAACTAACTTTCCCGCCAAAAAAATTTATTTTCCCCACCGCCAAATGAGTAAAGCTTCAGTTTTTTTTTTTTTTTTTTTTTTTTTTTTTTTTTTTCCCATTCTAATGAGGCTAGGCTTAAGATTTTTCGGCCGATTATTTCAAACGATTCTGTTTATTTTCTTAATGTTTTATGCATTTAAAATTAAACTGCTAATTAATCGATCTTTCAGATTCATTCTGAAGTACTTTTGAATTAAAATAACACAGAATAAAGAAAATTAAAAATATCTAATCTGCATAGCGTTACCCCAACTGGCGTATAAAAATTCATACATTTGCTTATCGTAACTGGAGATGAAAATTCACGCATGCTCATTAAGTTCTGATTGTTGACCATTATTATCAACGGATGTGGACTGGATTTAAATTATTTTTAAGTTAGTTGTATGCTTTTGAAATTAAATTGTATTTGTCAGTTAAATATTTTTTGTATATGCTTGTAGTTTTAAGTACATCGTTTTTTAAGTAGTTTTTTTTAACCTGTTTTCAACCGATTATTTTAAACGATTCGTTTTATTTTCTTACTGTTTGATGCATTTAAAATTAAACATTGTTCATTAATCGATCTGCTCATAATGAATCTGAGAAAATTTTGTTGACAAATTCTTGAGATATTACATAAATTAAGAAAGATATTCTTTGGTGTCCATAAAGTGTAAACGCTCAGTGACTCTGTTTACAGTAATCATATTATTAAAAATATGTTTTGTTTCAGTAAAAAAATATTATTACATTAATTGCAGATTAATCATTTCCACTTTAATTTAAAGCATAAATTTTACGGGAGCTAAGACAAAATGAGAGAGATACATATTACGTTATGACTGAAGGCCTTAATAATGTTATGAATGAATGATATGACTATCAGAATTTGAAGTTTTGAAATATTTTAATGAAGAAGCTATTAAAGTAGGAATTACATAAAATATTTAATTATTAAAATTTTAACGAGCATTTGACGAACCGGCTGGTCGCCAAAGGCGGCTGGTCTATAATAAATTTTACCTAATTATCCATTGTTTAAATGAAAAGATTTTTCTTTGCAAAATCAGGCCACGGTGGCCTGGTAATAAAGTTTCGGCTTCGGAACCAGCGAGTCTCAGGTCTCAGCGAGTCCCGATCCTGCCGAAGAACCGTCTGGTGAACGCTAAATCCATCGTAGTCAAACGTCCTTCCTCTGGCGTGTGTGGAAGTTTGGAGCGGGGATTGCCAGCTCAGGTGTCGTCCTCGTCATCCGACCACGGTTCAAAATTACGAGGTGCTTCCCAAAATTGCTTTAAAAAATACGGGACGTTAATATAACTAAACTAACCCTAGGAAATTAATTTATGTGAATAAATAGTATTGTGAATAATGTGAATAATGTAGCCAATGTGAATAAATAGTATTCTTTTCAACTACTTATTAAAATAGAATTGATAATTAATTTGATTTTGAGAAACAAGATAAAGTAAAAATGCGAAAAACGAGAATTGGAAGACTTAAATAAGCAGTGTCCGACAGTTTAAGTCATAATGAATAAATGAACACAAATACATTTTTATAAAGTTAATCAAATAAAAAAATATTAACCTAAAATTAATTATTAGCCTATTAAAAATGTGTGCAAATGACAAGCCTCTCTTATTGAAAGTAGGGGGCCTACAAAATATCCAAATAATGATATAGAACGGGCCGTCCAGCAAATATACAGATCATTTCCGGCACAGTTCTACTGGAAAGATAAAAGAGCAGGAACTGAAATTGCAGGTTAATTTAATCGATCAAGAATTTAAACATTCAACCATCTGCCAATGTGGGCTTTGCTTTTTCTGTCCATTAATGAGCACTCTCCTAAATTAAACATCAGCGATATCCGATTTCGCACTCCAAAAAATGTTCATCGATTGAAAAACCATTCATTAGGATAATTGACTGTGTCAACTGTGCGGGACACTATTTGTGAAAGAATGACAGCTTGCACCTAGGGACGAAATTCGCATCTACTTCCGCCGACGCTCTTTTGAAATTCTTATAGGAGTATTTCCAACTCTTTCTGAAGGCGCTTGCTTCCTGCCGACAGAAACAGTTTCCAACAACTGAATGCCATGAAACACAAGACAAAAAAAACTTATTACTTTTTGCTTTTTAACTCCTTTGTTTCCGCTTGCGACTCGAATAATCTATCTAATTAGAAGAGCACTTCTTTGCAACCTCTTAATTGGGGAGATCATCTGATTAGTTATTAGATATGAACTGAATAAAATAATTTGTATTTACTAACTATAAGCAAATATAGACATAGAACTATATAAAATAGAGACTAACTGTAAGAAAGTGATAGACATAGTTAAAATAAAATGGAGAAGCATTTTATGTTTACTGTACGAGCCTGAATTTATTGTATTCATCTGATTTATTCAACGAAAAATGTTCAGAATTTAACGAAATATTCATTTAGTATCAATTACATATCATTTTTGTCTTTTCGCTATTTACCTACGAATGCCCGAAATCATTAATAGATTGAATTAACATTATTTTATTTAGAAAAGTGTTTTTCTGCCTAAGTGAAACTTTCTCTTCCTTTCTGTAAATTATTATGTTGTCGTCGAAATGAATTGTGAATAAGCTATGAAAACTTTGAAAATGCGAGTTTACTGAGTTCTGTAATTATCAAGTTTTCTGCAATGTCTTGTGCGTTATTTGCATTCCTTTTATTCGAAATCAAATCTCGTTGCAAACCAATTTCCTGGATTAGGTTCTTATCTCCATCTTTATTATAAAACTTTACAATGTTTTTGGAACATTTTTCTAATTTATGTTTTTTCTAACGTTTTTATATCCGTGATTAACTTGAAATATCTTTAAATCTATCTTCTATTTGTACAATAACAGTATTAAAAAAGTAACATCTAAATTCCTCCAGGTTTTCTATAACTTCATCTTCTGCTATTTCAAAATATAATCTCTCTTTTTTATTTATTTATTTTTTTCGAATTCATTTTACAGGAAAATATTCTGAACTATTCAAATTACTTTTGCTTCTTCTAAAAATGTGTTAAGTTTTGTTCTTAACTTTTGGATTGCAGTTTTAATTTTATTGACAGAATTAACTTAAATCAATCAAGAGCAATCGTTTTTGCCAGAAATATAGGGTTAATTATAATATTATAGGGTTAATTTTGGATAATATTGCAAACTTTTAACATAAAATAAATGCATTTCATGTATTAAATCCAATAGACTTTCAGCTTCGGATGCCGCTATATTATCGTTATTTGCATCAATAAATTCTTTACAAGTTAAATATAAAGGGCATTACAAGTTATTCAAACTGCGTATACTCTGTTTTAACCGAATCTATTTTGGCTTCCCAAAGAGTGACAGCTTTTTTCAGTTATTATAGCCACGTATAAATCATTTAAATTGTTCCTTTCCTCTTATTTTGGAAAAAAGTGTACAACAAAAGCATAACGCCGAATCTGGCATTTTTGAGTCAATTAACCAGCTGCGAAGCTGGTTCACCATTTGGCATTTTTTTTAAGTAGTACATAGTGAAAAATGATCTAGACCTTCACCTTCAGCATTTTAGCAAAAACTCCATTGTCTTGTACATAACATACATTAATTAACACAAAACATTCTAAACTTATCAGTTATAATACTTGGTCATAAACTTTGATCACTTATATTCACTTGATCATATTTGTTATTATCCTTTTCATGGCTATTTTTTAATTTGATCATATTTGTATAAATATACGATTCTTCAACAAATTGAATTTCACAGTTTCTACAATTTTATTGCAAGATTTCTTAATTTCTGTCGAAATTCTTCTCCAGTTGATCATTGCCAGAATTACTTCGTAAACAAGAAAGCAGATATATTCATGGACTTTTGAAATTTAGTTTTTCTTTCCTACTAAATTTCTTTTTTGATACTTAGGGGGGGGCGGGTATTACCTTGGCAGGGGCATGATTAGATCTAACAATGTTAAATATTTTATAGTATGAACTATCAAAATACTACATGCAATCTAACTTCATAGGTGAGGTAAATGATAGTAAATCTTTTTACATAATGTTTATAATGTGTTGCACGCTTGCATTAGACTGTATTTCATCTGTAAACTTCATGTTTTTCCAAAATTGTCGATTTTTCCAGTTAAATTTTTCCCTCTCTTCTTTCCATTACTCTATTATTATCCAGAACATTATTTTAGTTCTGGATCATGCTGAACTCCCTCAATCGCAAGGCCCCTGTGCATAGCATCCGCCGCACACCCCAGATAGCCGGCCCTACCTGAAGACGATGGAAGTTTCTAATATTCTTCAAGGTGCCGCTTTCATTTTTTCTTTCTGAATTAAAAGGGATTTATTAGAATAAATGTATCATGTATTTTTTCGTGTGTTCTTTTAAGTCGAGAGTATATTCGGTATTCATTTTTTTCCCTTATAATTATATATTGAAGAAGCATTATTCACTCTCAAGAAAATGAACTAATCACGAAAACTTTTAATGGTTATTTTAGATATAGTTATTTTATTTTATTAACTATTATTTTAACTATGTTATCATTATGCAATATTAGGTTTTTATAAATTACTTTTGCCCTGTTCAAACAATTCATTTTTGTTGTATTTGAAATATTTTATAAATATTAAAAAGATCCAGAAGATTAAGAATTTTGTTAAATCCGAATTAAATTCAAAATAATTAAAAACATACTCCTTGTTAAAATCCGATTGATTTTTTCCGTGTTTATGCTACACGCCTGTGTTTCGATCTGTATACTAAAATCTGAAATGAAATATAACCATATTTTTTTCTAGAATTAGATCTCGGTGAGGACCGATCTATCTAGAGAAACCGAGAACTATTTTTTACAAATATCCTAGCAAATCTTTAATAATGAAAGAAAAATGAGGGGTCAGTATCTGAATTAAAAAAATTTAGAGGGTGAAAAATTTTACTGGGCCAATTGATTTGCTTGAACTAAATGTAAAATGAGTTATTATGAATTACTTTGAAGCTACATTAGACAAACTGTGCTTGTCCCACCGATCAATAAATCTTATAGACCATCTCGTGCACATGAATACTGTTCTAACTCGGCGCGGATCGAGTGGCTCAGTGATAGAATGCATAGTTCGCATCTAACTGCAGGCAAGTGACGTGAAAATTGTTTTGTTATAGATTTACTTTACATGGTTTCTCGTTTGGTATAGAATGTTATTATAATTTCTAAATCTGGAAGAGTCCAGTGATTTCGTTTTGTGGATAAAAACAGATGTAAGGTTTAGTTCCCTGAATAAAGTAGTGAGTTTAGTGAATGTTATATTTGAGTTTAGTTAACGTACAGCTTAACTACGCGACAATACTAACAACAATTTACGAAAATGTAACGCAAAGAAATATGGACGAGAAATATTTTTCGACTAAAAATTTATAGATTGGCAACCAGGCTTATGATTCAAGCCAATCGAGAGGATTGTGATTTAAAATAAGCAAGATGCATTCCTTTCGGCAACTGTCTTTGCAAACAAAATAGGCACTATGAAGGTTAGTGCAAAATCATTGTTTCACACTTATAATTTAAGTCAACTTGCTTTTTGTCTACCATTATACGAAATTTGTATACTATGCAAATGCATGGAATATCATATCAGTTCATCGGAAACAGTTATACACACAATACGCAGTGATAAAGATCCGCAGGGGTCTTACAATAATAATCGTGCTCATGGGTAAGTTTTCAAAAAAATGAATATTGCGAAGTGGTATAGCTGTAAATTGAATGTGGCTGCAAGGTGAAAGCGGCAACGTTTTCCAGAAAGCCATCATCCTTCATGACAGACCACTCAAAATGTTTTGACCTGTTTAAGGATGACAAGTAATGTAAATAGCCGACTTTCACCCGACAGAGTAAAAATAAAATGCAACCTGCAGATATGTTCTCATATCTTAAATCAGTGAAACTGTGGATTCTCAAAATGCCACGTTAGGAAAACTCCGAGTCGAATATAGTGCTCAAAAATGTCTAAAATGACGTAGCTTCTTGACTGTTCATTAAGACGAACTACTCTGTTGCGTGCAATAATTTTCTGAAGATTCATTTCTTCTATAAAAAAATTCTAAGCAAACTTCAGTTAAGTAATTTACTTAATTCTATATGGGTAAAACAGGCTGATGGTGAAAGGGCCATCCAAGGTTTTCAGACACGTGGAATAATCCTTTTTGATTCTGATGTAATCTACATGAGTAATGTGTCTGATGTAATCTACATAATTATTTTTTGAGAAGTTAAAAACTATGGTTACTGTTGGCCCACTTGCAATAAACAATGAGGGAACTCAGTAACAGAATCTGGTTCTGCAGCAAGCAATAACGTTGCTCAAGTTGATATTGCTATTTCAAGTACAACTAAATAAAACATTTGTGAAACAGCCACAAAGCTTTTGAATATAGTACGGGAGATGAATATCTCCTATACCAAATGTGAGCAAAATAAAGACACTGGAAAAACAGTCCCAAAATGTTATCATCATTTTAAAAGTAAAGAAGTTAGAAAAGGGGAAAACAAAACAAGCTAGAAAAAGGAAAGAAACAGACTCTCACTATTCGTCCTCATCAGATCTCGCAAGAATATAAATATTCAAGAAATGCGCGATGACTATTGGAAAGAAAACGAATGCGTAGGAAGCGGCAAAAATTGTCTAAAGACGAAATGAGACAAAAAAAAATAATATATCGATTGAATCCAGCGTGCATCTTGTTTAGATTGGAGCTATAAAAGATGTTCATGGTTTGAAGTAGCATACAATAATTCTGAGAAAAAATTAAATGGCAAGAAATTATAGCAAAACAATTTTAATTGATAGTATATAAAACATTTTCATAAATAATGTTTAAATCTGTTAGGTTACTAAGCTTTCAAGAAGCAAATGTAATTTTCATAGGTATATATTAATATACTTTTATAAATTTAATATACATACTATTATTTCAATTTTTTACTATGATCCATTTCTTCCATTCATACAGTCCATTTCACCTGAAGTAGTCTGGATAAGATGGACCACACAGTAATAATTTCAAAAACTTATAAAAGAAATTCCTATACAGATATAAATTTTTGCATCAGGACTTTACATTAAGAAACAAAAACATCATATATCCTATGCATGTATACTGTGAAAAGTAGAACATATGTAAATGTATGGTTTTTAGAGCTTGAAGAAAAAATATAACCAATCTCGCCTGCAATTACACCACATAATTTGAGAAAAGATTGTGCTGGGGCAATGTTATGACTCTACAGTCAAAACTAATATTCCACGCAGCTCAGAAGTTAAAGCTACAGTGAAGTCGGAGTTTGAGAGATTAGAAAATTACTTTCAGATTGCAGATTATTCAGAAATAATTACATATCAATTTTAAAGACATGGGTATGTCTTCTGGCATATTTGGAGATATTTCTCTCACATATTGATTATTATTATTACAATAAGCAGTATTCTTTTAAAGAAATCTACCTGAAACAGTAGGCTTTTATCATGGTATTAATTAAAAAAAAACATCTGTTATATCAATTTGCAATATTTTGATTGCAACTCGTTCCAGGTGGAACGGATGCATCATGGATTTAAGAAAGTAATTACAGTAATTATTTCATGAAATAACACAATCCTTTCATGTTGAGCCCAAAGCTGGATTATTAAATAGCCAATGTAGAGAACTGTCCAGAGTCTTGAACCCTTGAGATTTCTTAGTGATATTTTGAAACTTTTTTTTATTTTTATTTATTATAAATTCAATGCAATTAAACTTATTTATATAAAAATCAACTATTGTTTAAATTTATAGAACTTCAGAAAATCATTTCCTTATTAACACATATATTTTAAAAACTGTGGACCTTTATATTTTTAGAAAATGCCTGATCCTTTTATTGAATATTATTTAGAATGCATTAAGAAATGTTTATTTATTTATTACTATTTTGTTTAAAATAGAAAAAAAAAAAAAAAAATGCAACTTTTAAATTTCAGCTGTGCATTTTTTTTATATCCAAGATACTGAAATCACATCTTTTGAAGGTGATCTGCAATTACCCTTTTTACCATTTTAGTTTATAAAAATTTGCTACAAAATGTATGAAACATGTATGAGAAACACATGTATGAAAAATTAAAATTCATATTTATAAAAATATTTGGTTTTGGATATTTTAAGACGAAAAGGTGACCTGTCATTTGCTCTGTCTTATAAGACTTAACCTGGTATTATTGTAACCATTAAAAGAGAGGAAGTCCAGTATTATAAATAACTTTCAGTGAGCAGAGGGCTTTCAAATAATCAATTTCTTTTCAAATTATTTTAGATAATCAAATGATTGATCAGAATATTAACAGGATTAAAACATGTTTTTCAAAAAGCAATTTTTATAACATTTAAAAAGACAATAGAATGATTTATTTATACAATTAAAATTTATGCAATTTAATTATACAATTAAAATGCTTTTCTTATAAAGCACTCCTATTTTAATAAATCATAACTGTCAATGTAAGCAAAACTGCACGTATTTTATATATAAAACTTTGAAGTAACAAACAAAAATACTAATTTCAAATATACTTTTATGGCCCAAATTTGAAAGGATGGCTTTTATACATAAATTTAGGACTTGCTAAAATTACTTGCATTCAGAGAACAGTTTATAACTTGATTTTGTATTGACTTTTGTAGAGACAAAGAGAATAAAAATGTTGACAGAACATCAATAATGATGAGCTTAATTTATTACAATGTTAGAGAACATGCACCACAATTTATATAATATCTTACAATGTACTTAAAAAACTCATGTTAGAACAGTTACTTTGAATCTAAAATTCAAAAATACAGCCAATATTCAAAACTCAATAATTTTACAAACAACATTGTTAGTCAACTCAAACAAAAGCATAAAGCATCAGATTTTTAGAAACTACAATTTCTTCACATCATTTAAGTTATAGTCATAAAAATAAAAGGACTGAAAGGAAACACACCACATTTGAATAAAAAAATTTCCACAAACCAAACTACAGTGATTAACATATGTTTATATGAAACTCGAAAAGGCCACAATCTGAAAATTAACTTTCAGTAACAAAATATTTATATGAAAATGTTGACTGCTTAGTGAAGCACATTAAGGCAACTCAAGACCCTGTTTACAATTACAACTATTTATTTACAATTGTAAACAGGGTCATAATTATCTTACTCATCATCAAAACAAGATCACACATTATCTTAATCATAATATAAAATGAGAAATAAATTTGATATTATTAGCTATTTGACTTCTTTTTTCCCTATAAATGATTTTCCCAGATTTTTAAAGAAATTTCCCTTACTTTTTTCAGATGCATCTAATATTCTGAGAACAATGCCACCTTATTTTCTTTAATTATTGCATAATATATTCCTCAACTGTATGCAAAAAATTGTTCTACTCTTTTAACTAAAATCAAAGTAAAATAAAATTTAATGCTCAGAAAAAAAATTTGCACTTATTGAATTTCAGGTAAACTTCAATTACAAGAACACTTCCTTTTTTCACCCCTTCTTGCAAATACATTAACCAACACTAGAAGATGCATGCCTATCTAAATCAACTTTTAGCCATCCTGTAGCTTCTCGTCTATCCATACTGTTTATGAACATACAGAACTAAACAAAATTTTATTAACAGAAAAAAAATTCATTTATAAATAAAAAATGAAATCACTGCAACAAATTTTTAAAAAAAACATTCAATGATATAATATTGTATTGACTTTTAGTAAACTATAGTAAAATAATCATCTGAAATTTGGCTGATACTTAACCCATAACTTACAAAACAAAGTAAGAATTGGATCTTATCATTTTTTTTATTACATAAAAAATAAAATTGTTTTCGATGTAAAAATTAAAAAAAAATAGCTTGAATGAATTTTTTTAAATTTTTATGCAATTGGTTTCATATATATCAAAAAGTTTAATACTGCCCTTCTCTTTTTTAAAATTTGGGAAAATTACAAGAAAAATGTGTAAATATAATTTATCAAACAAATTAATTTCTTTAAAATTATAGATCATTTTATCAAATGTAAGGGAATTTTAAACAAATACAAAATAAAAAATACAAAGAGAAAATATTAGCAATAATGTCCATTCCGTGTTGACAACAACCCTGCAAATACATGTTGCATAAATAGGTTTCATATATCAAATGTTAGATATAATTTGCAAGATAGATTTATTATTGATTAAATATTATTTTTATAAAAAGTAATTAATTATTTATTTATTTTGAAAAAAATTACTTTTTTTTAAGCATGAGACTATTTGTGCGGATATTAAATTTTCATAAAAGTGCACTGAAAATCTGTCCAAAGCTAAAAATATGGAAATAAATATTCTTATGGTTCAACATTTTCTTTCTCTTGTACTAAAAATGAATATTGCATATAAAGAATTAGATTTTTTTCATGATTGAGTAAAAAGGGTAAACTAAAATTGAGAACAAATGTTTTAGCCTTTACACGCTTTTGAAACTTAATTTCACAAAAATATTAAAGGAGAAGATAAATAAAGAAAATACAAATATTCTAAAGAAAAGCAATATCTTTATATGGAATTCTTTTTCTTTGTTTGCTTTCAAAGAAAAGAAAATAAAAACAAAACATGTTATCCTTATGTAAAAGCAAACTAAAATTCTAAATTTATACTTGTCTATACTTTCAGAAGTATAAATTTAAGACAATTTGGCAAGTTTCAAATGATGTAAAATGCTAATTAAGGGAATTTTTGATAAGTAAAGTGGCATTAACATTAAACCAGTTATAAGATTCCAGTAAGATCACACATGTGCAGAAAGAAGACTGGACATGTTCTAAAAGTGTGGACAATAGCAAGTGCTTGTTGTAACAGAACAAGTACTTGCTGCTGCACAGCCTTTGTACATGTGTAATCTTACTGAAATCTTTAACTGGCTAATGCAAATTCATATTTACTACCATATAGAAAGAATAATTTAAAATTCTATTCAATGGCTATTTTAAATATAACAAACTAGATCATGTTTATCATTAATACATTTTTTAATGATAAATGATGCATTGAAAAAGCTGAAAATTCTCTTTCTAGTTTATTTTTAATTGAATATTTTTTAGCAAATGAGTAACCTTATTTCCTTCAATATATGCATGAGATTCTATCTTTGGATACAGTATCTTTTATTTCTCATGATAGAATTATCTTTATTTCTTTCTTTATAATACAGATAACAGTTTCTCTGGCCATTTTTATTCTTCACTTAATTATTAACTAAATTCATAAACAACTGATTTCATTTATGCATCATAAACAAACTTTTGAAAATGATTTTCACAGCTAGCAATCAAATGATTTTTGGCAAATTTACAAAATAAATTTTGAAAATAATAATTTTTTTTATCTTGATGAGTACAAAAGAGACAACGGATGGAACATAAAAGTCGACTATAATTTTAGAAAAAGAAAAATTTAGCTTCCAGATACATTTAAGGCAACCATTTAGAAATGCTAAGTGGATCCATTTTAAATTGTACATAAATATGAACACATTAACAGAAGGAATGCATCACATTTCTTATGTTTAGTTCATCATGCTCATCCTACTGAAATTAGTATAAAATATCATAATGTCCTGGACGATACAATAGATGAATTCTAGGTGTCTTGTCTTCTGGAAAATCATGATTATTGACTTGTCCTCCCTCCCCACGGTCCATATATTGGACACGTACTCCAACACCCAAAGCTAATGTCAATGCTATCACATGAATATGGTCACTCTCTTTGTACATGGGTTCTACTTCCTGAAAAGAAATAATAATGATAAATAATTTAATATTTTAAAATTAAGTTTACTTTGAAAACACATCTTCTTGCAAATTTAAATTATGATTTATTATCATTTTTCTTAGATACACATATCATAAATATCCTGATGGTAAATTTCAGAAATTACAATTTACTTCAAAACTAAATTAATCAAAATATCTTCACAATTTCAATACAAAAATTTACTAAACTTTTTTTCCCCCTCAAGATACTAAAAAATATTAACATACTGTTTCAAGATTAATTTGCATTGTATTTTTGCATCTTTTTTTTAAAGACTGTATTATGACCTTTTTTAAATAAAGTTAATTAAATACTTATTGATAAATAAAAACATAATTTCATGTTATGAAAAATTATATTATTTCTTAATTCAATTATTCATAATTAAATGCAATGATTTTTCTGCCAATCAGTTAAACATAGTTCCTTTCTAATATTAACATAAAAGATATATGTAACTTCCAAGAGACCTATCTTAAAAATTGTACTAATTTCTTTCAGAGTTAGCAAAGACTTCTATTTCTACAAATTATTCAATGTTTATTAAATGCAGTTTTCTATTTAATGCAGTTAATTCAAGTTATATTGTTCCAGCTCTTTAAAGATGCAGATTATTCTGGGGGCATTTAAAAAAATCTTAAACAAATTCCATAAAAAAAGTTTTCTCTTAATTAATCAAGTTAATAAATTTTTATATACTGACTGAATTTTTTTTAATAGGATCAGTTTTATAGAATAGTCTTTAAAAGAAATCACATCTTGAAATGGAAACTAAAAATTTTGAAGTCTGCAATAATCAAATTAACATTCTCTGTTATTTCATGATGAAATAATTTACAATACATCAGCATTTAAAATCTTGGTTGTCACCAGAGATTAGCAGGTCAGAATCTTTGAAAACTTTCTATAAACTAAAATTCAGTGAACCCAAACAGTCATGACAAAAAATATGTTGGGAGGAATTAATATTTTCTAAGGAATTTTTATATCATGAATAAATTTCCTTGTCTAAAAAATACTGACATTTCTACTACTATTATAAAGAATTTCATATATTTTATTCATAAGTATAGATGTGCCCTTATTTTTTATAGAATAAGAATTGTCTTATCACATAAAATTTTTCCTAAGGACATTTATAGCCCAGCAAGTCTTTAAAAAAAAGTAACTAAATGGTCTAAAATAGGCTTTTTTTTTATTGTAAGTCAAAGAAGATAATTTAACAACGAAGCTCTTTCAATATATATAAGAATAAAAATCAAATGTAGTATTATCATACAAAATAAACAAGTATAAACAAATACTAATGACTTGCATAACTGGCACAACTTATACCGCAAAAGATTATAAGCATAATGTTTGCACATGAATATTAGACAAAAATTACAAAATCTTTTTATTTTTTTAGATAATGAAATAATTTTAAAAATTTGATTTAAAGCAAGTATTTCTCTCCATATAGATGGTATAGTAAATCATTACGCCTTTGTCCTGTTATATTTGATAAATGTGGCTGACAGATTAATTGCTAAGGAGAAAAAATAAAAATAGGAAACATTGTATGCAGTCTAAACAGAGCTAAGCTCTTATGTTCAAATAAATTAAAAAGAGAAAGAAGTACTTTCCTGTTTCTTAATTAAAATGGTGTTTTTGAAAAGGAATCTGATTTTGCTTAGCTCTTCTATAAAGATTAATGGCATAAAACAATTCAATAGAAAATCAAGCAATTTTCCACTGATTTTTTTCTAAATTATTTGACTTAAATATAAAAATAAATAAAATCATAAAAACCTAAAAAATAATTTTTATTTAAATCTCCATAGATATTTAATCTAGTCTTATTATAAAATAGTTACTTTTAGCAACCATTTGATTCACTGGGAATATTGGTTACATTGAATACCAATTAAATTTCACACATGATACTCATAAACCACTTAACATCCTAACCATCAAAACTGAGACCGGCATTAAAGTGTAATTATTTAAATAGTTTCACAGGTGCTCTGTTTATTGTGCACATGAACATTCTTGATGAAATCAAATCCTATAATATCCTTTAAAAAATTAGTCTGAATGATCGATTCCATAATCACTGCCTTTTGCTGAAATCAAATTTCCCTTTCAGAATCCTTACATAAATTATGTATGTTATAAGCAAAATCTTATCTTTCACATTTTTCAACAATGGAAGAAAATCATATGATTAAATATTCGATGGAAAAATGAAAACAGAATTTTCTTACAGTGAAATTTTAAGTTGAAAAATATACAAATATATTTCTTAATTAATTTCCTGTCGTTGTTTTTTTATCTAAAATTGATCCATAATACTTTATTCTAAAATTTTCTCTTATTTCCAGATTTAAATCCAACTTTTTTTTATTCACTTATTAGCAATACATGCTCTAAAAATTCATTTCTTTGTTTTCCCCTGCCACAAGTGAAGGGATCCCTGGTGCTTATGCAGGTGTTTTCAAAGATACCTATGATTCCCTTTTCTAAGTCAACATGTCGAACAAATTCCCTATCAGTATCTTGTAATAAATACTAAAGTAAAAAATTTTTGCTCATGATGTGAGATTTTTTAAAATCAATGTTTCTTCCTTGCACAAATTATGCCTCCCAGGATGAGATGAAATTAAAATTTCAAACATTTCTTCTTTTCGGGCCATTCATCTGAAAAATTGTGTTTATATATGTAGTGACGAACGCCTGATGACGAGCGCCATCTGCTGGCCAACAGGTGTTGATGCTTGTTAGACGGAGTGCAGACGAGACGAGATGGGTCTGAACGAAAGTCAGGACGTGTGAGACGAGACGGGTCTCTGAACGAAAGACGCGACGTAACATGTGAATTAATCCTGCGACGTTTCCGACGAAATCTATTTAATGTTCATTTCTTTTATGTTAATGTAATTGTTCGTCTTAAATGTAATTAAATGTGCGTGATTCTAAATAGTAGTGATTCCTGAGTCCTACAAATATGGGGGTTCGACCCGGATTTTAACAAAGACCGGTACATAGACGAAAGAAGAGCCAAACAGGAGTGAAATTCGACGTTCTACAATACACCTCTTGGATACCAACTCCTTGTGGACTGACGTAGTGTGGATCGTCGTTGAAGAAATTGTGAGTACAATTTTGATTTATTCTCAAGTATGGCATTTCTTGCACGAGCACGAAAGAGCGACTTACTAACTTTAGTAAACGAATTAGAACTAACGGCACCACAGGATGCCAAAGTGCGACAGTTAGTTACAATGATAACAGAGTCGAAAGACTATAACGAAGAGTTCGTAAAAAACTTACTTCTAACTATCACTCAGGAGCGCGAAAGGTTAGATGCTGAAAAAGCCGAAGCCGAAAAGAATGAGCGCGAATATACTTTGAAAAAGTTAGAACTTGAGTTAAAAAGTAAAGAAAATACTTTAACTGTATCAGATATGCCTAAGACTGATATATTAAAATTGCTGAAGAATTATGATAATAGCGGAGACATAAGTGTTTATCTTTCGTTATTTGAGAAACAAATAAGTAGGGCTAACATTGCAAAAGAAAACTGGATTTCTTATTTACTCGGGTTATTACCATTAGATATAGTCAATTTAATTGCTCGTGAACCTGGTCCATCAGCTAATGACTATGATTACATAAAAAAACTGTTGCTTAAAAGATTTAAATTAACTTCCGAACAACTCAGGCAGAAGTTCTTTATTCACAAACGAGATTCTTCTTCTTCATTGCGGGATTTCGGTTTTGAACTGAATAACTTTTTTGAGGAATGGATAAATTGTTTAGAAATAACCGATTTTGAAGATTTAAAGCAGCTAATGGTCGTTGACCAGTTAAAGAGTAAAATACCAAATGACGTACGCGATCATTTTCTCGACGATTTGCCCAAAATAAAGAAAGTAGAAGATTTGGTTAATAAACTGGACGAATATGAAGCTGCACGAAGTCACCTTAAAAAGGAAACAAACAGAAATTGGCGTGTTTCCGAAAACAGAAGTAAATTTGATATCGCGAAAGAAGCTAAAAATTCACCATTGCCGTTCGTTCGTGCTCAAAAGAATTATGCTGATGATAATTACTATAACAAGAGTAATAATAAATGTTTTAATTGCAATGAGGCTGGCCATAAATCAATTAATTGCAAGTTTAAAAACAAAGGATTGAAATGCAGGGGTGTTTGTGGGACCCCAAAAAATCCCCTGAAACTTTTATGGACTTACTACCGACATTTTGGAGTTTCGAGAAGGGGGGGGGGGAGAAATGAAAAATTACACTTATGAATGACCTAATTATAAAAGTTCAATGAATTACTTTTTTTGCAAAATTAATAACCATAAATTTTCAAACATATAAACTACTACATTTTATGTAAATATTTTAAATTACCTGAATTAATTCTTTAAAAACAATTATCTAATTTTTGCTGCTTTTTTTTTATTTTCTGATGTTTGTGGGCTTGTCTTTCTTTTGTGGTGAACTTCATAATTGCAGGAAGGTTGACTTTTATTTTCCTCATTTACAGTTGAAGAAATTTCCTCGAGAACTGCACATGCAGAGGTAGAAGTAGTTTGCTTTTCTGCTAATGTAGAAGGTTTTTCAGACTTCTATAGGTGACTCATCTGAAATACATGTTTTTAAGTCCTCTTGATATGTTTTCCAACTTCTGTTCATATTCAGCAAGAGATCTTTGTGAATTGGATCAGTCATTGGATTTTTTGAGCCATATTTTTCACATGATGTTTCTTCAGAAGCCATTAAATCATATTTAATAGTCTGCACTGCATCTAGGGAATCAATCTTAAGAGAGGTTCTATAGTCAGTGACAAGTGTATCCATTAAGTTGAATGCACTTTCCACTAATGGGCCATGGAAGCAGCTAAGGCAGGCTTTGACCAATTTAGCCAATGTAGGATACTTATAATCATTTGTGAAATCATCTTTTAAATTAAAAACTTTAGACCAATATTTATCAATTGTACACTTGACTTGATTTCCACTTTCATCAGATGTGTAGAGCATTTCTTTGGTGATATCAATATCACTCTGGTATAACCTTATTTCAGCTTCTACTTTTGACTTTTCATTATCCCTAAAAATATGGGACATAAAAGATGATAATTTTTCAAAAGCTAATATTGTACTGGTTTTACCTCTTAGCTCTGGATCTAATGCTGTAAAACTAATTAGATATGAATTTTTAAGGGGTAATTTCTGTTTCATATGCGAAAAATATACGAAAAATCCCCCTTCTCTACTTATTGGCGCCACGCCAGGAGATATAAGACCTTTGAACCCAGAGTCACGTGATCGCACATCTGGTCGAACGAAGTCTCCCTTTTTTTTCTGCCGCGCCTACTTGCTGAAAAGAATCCAGAAGAGAATGTCCGAGAACCGGAGGAATGAGTCATAACTCGCAATAAGGAAAGAACAAAAAAGAAGCTTTTTCCCCCTTTTTACGCGTTATCACTGCCTTTGGAGAAAGAAAGGAAAAGTTTTCACCACACACACTGACCTTGCGTTTTCTGCTTTCAAAGCAAACAAAATTACTCAGATCAAAATAAATAATTCATTATTATTCCTACTTCCTTTCGAACGACGATCCCCGGAATTTCCGGGTATCGAAGTTCAAAATCCCCGGAGCACAAACACCCCTGGAAATGTTTCCAATGTGGTAGCTTTGGCCACAAAGCCAGTATCTGCCCGCAAAGAGATTTTAAAGTGTCTCTCTCTAATAAAGTGTATAACTCTCCAAAAACTGTAAATAAGCTTAGTAAAAATGTTGAAATAAATGGTGTAAATTGTGATGCATTAATTGATACTGGAAGTGATATTACTATGATTAATTATGATTTTTATTTGAAAATTGGTAAACCTAATTTAACGACTGATAATGTGAAATTAGCTGGTATAAGTGGAGATAGCATTACTTCTCTAGGGTTTTTTGATTGTGATATATTAATTGATGAATATGTAATATCAACTAATGTGTATGTGTTAGAAATAATGCCGAACGAAATAATCATCGGCATGGACGTATTAAATAATCTAAACTTTTCATTCGAAGAGAAACAAATTACCATTCATGGGAAAAAAGCTCAAATAAATTACACCCGGCTGGTGAGAAGCGAGGTCAAGGTCGTATCACTACGTTCCTCGGAGTTGAAAAGAGACAGACAGGCACCTATTTTTGCTGAGACTTGCAATAAAATACACATCCTCTCCCATACTTCATTCATTTAGCGGATTCGATAAACTATGATGAAATCGACATGAGTCATGTAAAAAAAACCCTTCAGACAGGAAATAAATCGTCTTTTAAATAAGTATTCGCCAAACAAAACAAAAAGTACGTAGTTACAAATGAAAATAATACTGAGCGATGATATTCCGATTACTCACAACCCTCGAAGGCTGCCTTTAAAAGAACAAAAATTCGTTGAAACTCAGATTCATAAATGGATACAGGAAGGGATAATAAAACCCAGTACTTCAAATTTCTCTTCAGCTGTGGTTTTAAGCAAGAAGAAGGATGACAGTTATAGGTTATGCATTGATTTTCGTAAGCTAAATAAAAAGATGATTAAAGATCGGTACCCTTTACCCCTCATAGAAGATTTGCTTGACAAACTTGAGCAATCAAAAATATTTACTACTTTGGACTTGAAAAACGGATTTTTTCATGTAGACGTTGAGAAAGATAGCACAAAATTTACGTCTTTTGTAACACATCATGGCCAGTGGGAATTTCTTAAAGTACCATTTGGACTTTCCAATAGTCCGAGTGTATTTCAACGTTACATTAATGTGATATTCAGGAATTTGATGCTAGACGGAACTGTACTGATTTATATGGACGACATTATTATACCATCCAAAACCGAGGAAGAAGGGCTAGAAAAATTACAACGTGTTCTACAAGTTGCATCAGAGTACGGGTTGGAGTTTAATTTTAAGAAGTGTCAATTTTTAAAACCACAAATAGAATTTTTGGGTTATAGAATCCAAAACGGAACTATACAGCCCTCTGTATCTAAAACGGTAGCTGTACAAAAATTTCCACAACCACAAACTGTTAAACAAGTACAAAGCTTTTTAGGCCTTACTAGCTATTTCCGGAAATTTATATCCCACTATTCAAAAATCGCAAAACCGCTTAGCGATCTACTAAGAAAAGACATTGCATTTAAGTTTAAATCTGAACAAAAGGAAGCTTTTCAAAAACTTAAAGATATTTTAACTCGGGAGCCAATTTTGCATCTCTATCAACAGGGATCAGTTTTAGAACTCCATACAGATGCTAGCAGTCAGGGATTCGGAGCAGTGCTGCTGCAACAGGGAACCGACAATAAGTTTTATCCTATTCATTATTTTAGTCGAAAAACATCTCCACAACAAGAAAAATATAGCAGCTATGAATTAGAAATTTTGGCTGTAATCGAAGCGTTGAAAAAATTTAGACATTACTTACTGGGTTCTAAGTTTAAAATTGTGATTGATTGTTCCGCTTTTCAATAAACTATGAGTAAAAGAGATCTTACACCAAAAGTTGCAAGATGGGCTTTACAGTTAGAGGAATTTGATTACCAAATTGTTCACAGATCGGGAAAACAAATGGCACACGTAGATTCTCTTAGTCGAAACGCAGTACTTGTTGTTACTCGTTCATACAGTGAAGTGACCACTAAAATAGCCAATGCTCAAAATGAGGACGAATTCCTTAAGAAATTAAAAGCTTTGATAGATAAGCAAGAAGACGGTGAACACATTGTGAGAAATGGAGTTTTATACAAATACGATAATGGTAGAGAATTGCTCGTAGTCCCAGAAGCATTACAAAGAGAAATTATTCGAGAAATTCACAATAAAGGACATTACGCTGTGGCTAAGAAGGAAGAAATTTTAAAGCAAGAATTTTACATACCAAAGTTGAGGTCAAAAATAGAAAGTGTGGTTGCCAATTGCGTGGAGTGTATTCTGTGTAATAAGAAACGTGGGAAAGGTGAAGGTTTCCTTAACCCCATCCCAGAAGAAAATTTGCCTTTAAGTACATATCACATCGATTTCATTGGCCCTATGCCTTCTACAAATAAGAACTACCAGCATATTTTTTCAATAGTCGACGCTTTTACAAAATTTGTCTGGTTGTATCCAGTTAAATCAACATCTACTCAGGATGCAATAACTAAACTTAAGCTTCAACAATCTACTTTTGGAAATCCGACGAGAATAATAACAGACAGAGGTTCAGCTTTTACCTCAAAAGAATTTGAAACATACTGTCAGGTTGAAAATATTGAACATTTCAAAATTAGCACTGGAATTCCTCGCAGAAATGGGCAAATTGAAATAATGCATAAAATTTTAATACCCATTCTATCAAAACTCTCGATAACAGACCCTACCAAATGGTATAAACATGTTGCATCAGTGCAGAAAATAATCAATAGTACCGTTTCGAGAAGTACAAAGTTTACCCCGTTTGAGCTTTTAACTGGAGTAAAATTAAAAGATACAACTGATTTACATTTAAAGGAAATATTGGAAGAAGAATACACAAAAGCAATGATGGAAGATCGAAATAATATGAGAGAAGAAGCAAGGGAACACATTTTGAAGATTCAAGAAGATAATCGCAAAAGTTTCAACAAACGAAGAAAAGTGGCGCGCATCTACAAACTTGGTGAATTAGTGGCCATACAACGGATGCAGTTCGGAACTGGACTCAAACTAAGACCAAAGTTTCATGGACCGTATCGGATTGTTAAGATTAAATCTAAGGATCGCTATGACGTGGAAAAAGTTGGATGTCATGACGGACCAAATACAACTTCCACAGCAGCTGATTTCATGAAAGCATGGTCTTCAGACTAAAAGAAAAAAAAAATGTTTATTGGTTTATCCAGATACTGTTTTCTTTTTTTTTTATTCTTTCAGATTTTTCTACTTTGATTTAACTTTCGAGGACGAAAGAGACGTCAGGATCGCCGAATGTAGTGACGAGCGCCATCTGCTGGCCAACAGGTGTTGATGCTTGTTAGACAGAGTGCAGACGAGACGAGATGGGTCTGAACGAAAGTCAGGACGTGTGAGACGAGACGGGTCTCTGAACGAAAGACGCGACGTAGCATGTGAATTAATCCTGCGACGTTTCCGACGAAATCTGTTTAATGTTCATTTCTTTTATGTTAATGTAATTGTTTGTCCTAAATGTAATTAAATGTGCGTGATTCTAAATAGTAGTGATTCCTGAGTCCTACAAATATGTATATTAAAAATTGCCAAAATTTAAGGAACAATTGTACATTAATGAAATTAGTATCCTGAAAGGGACAGCTTTTGAAATTTAAAATAATGTATAAATCAATGTTGGTCAATAATATTTTCTATAATTGTATTTAAGTATATATATATATATTAACATTTTTTGTGTAATAATGTGATATGTTGTTATGGAAAATCTCATAAAATTTTAATAAAAAGAAAAAAAGTGCTCCTAGGTGAGTGCAGTGAGCTCCTAGGTAAAAGTGCTATTTCCACTCATCAAAGTATATTTGTGGTAAATTTGGTTTTTCTAAAATGAAAGTAGTTACAGTCGGACAGAAAATTAAATGATCTGTCCTAGAAAATGTTGAAAGACAACTCATTCTCCTTTATAAGTAATAGAGATGAATTAAGACAAATTATGTTTATTCACCTGATGACAAAACTCTTTGACTGAGCGACCTCCTTCGATGAAATTGCTAAAGAAAGCTTCCTCTTTCTGTAGATACCCTGAAGTAATCAACCTATAAAGAAAGAAAAAAATAGTCTATACAGAAAACTAGAAGAATATTTAATTATATATCATGAAAAATTCCATTAAAATTCAAAATATTTTTAATATAAGATTCATCATAAGTAAAAACAAATATTTTGAAAAATGTAACATTAAAAATAATTACCCCAAAACATTTATTTTTTAATCACGATACTAATCTTTTAATGATTACTTAAAAACAAAAAAAAAGCATTACAAAATACAATTACTTTTTTTTTATTTATTCAATTTTGCCAATTCATGCAGATGGGCATCAGTTTCTGCAGATTTTTCAGCTATCAGTTTCATGGAGCTAATCTTTAAAAAATAAGGCACACCATTTTTGTACAGTCTAACATACATTTTTAGCTATTTCACTTTCAGTGATCATATTTGAAAATATTTCCAACATATCATTGAATGCATTAAAGGATGCATGTGATGCAAAAAGTTTTAATGCCCATAAAAATTCAGCTTTAAATGATTGTTCTTGAACCAAAAAGTTCAAAATCGATTTATTTTTGACTTGATATATCACCTTCTTCATTCCTTTAGATACAAACTCTAATTTTGACTATTTTAAATTGACACACAATTTTGTTTCATCTTTTTTTTGCATGACTATTAATTGCCTGTTTTCCCATATTACTTAGGCTTATTATTTTTTTACAAAGTAAGAAGAATGCAACAAATAGATTTTTCAAGACTTCTCAAACCCTTTCAGCAATATAAGGATTTTTTTTTATCTGTATCCGTAATGAATACAAATTTGAAACAGTTTATAGTTTTAAAATCATCTAATCTACTTTGAATAAGCTCACAATTTCTCAAATCATAAACAATCCATTGAATAAACTCACATGTGAGTGACTAAATACCACTATGATGTGTCCATAAATTAAATGTTGCTATTTAAACCAGAAAAACGTATTCTCATCTTTCGCACAGTTATAGAAGTCTCATGCATGCTCATTAGCTACAGTTTCTGGAATCTTATTGTAAAAGAACAACTGTCTCACAAATCGAAACTGGACTAATATATACAGAAAAAAAAGGGAAAAGAGTAGAAAAGGTGCGAGCTTACACATTACACAATCGAAATTGCTGTTGTTCCATTTTTGAAGCGATAACTATGATCTTTTATTCTAGCAGTCATTAGAGATCAGTATTTTTTAGATTAAAAAAAAACCTGAGCAACTTAAAATTTCCTGCATTTTCCTGATTTTTATCAAAATTTCTCTGAACTTTTTTTCAGCCAATTTTTTAATTCCCTATGTTTTTCTGGTGACACGGCAACTCTGTTTTTAATTAAAAAGCTATATACATGCATTTAAATCATATAAAACCTTTAAAAAATTCATAATTAGTGCACAAAATAAACAATAGTTTTATTTTTCTTATATTTATGATGAATGCTTAATTTTAAATTTAATTGTTTTCAATACTATGCAGCAATATACTATATATAATTAATTATTATTTTTAATTAATTATTATTTTTAATGAATTTTCATGAATACCATTAAATTTGTAGTAATATCAAAGTTGTTTATTAAAGTACTGGTTATAAGTATTCAGATTTATATGCTATTTCACAGTCTCTTATAGATGTATAAATGGCACTTTATTATATAATCAGCGTGCAATATATTTAAAATCTATTCAATACGAAATAAATTTTTATGACAGGAAATAAAAGACATAAAATGAGATGCAAAACTGAAAACAACCTCATGTAAACAACTATATAATCAGAGCTCCCTTGATCATTGAAGATTGCAAGCAAATCTTCTACTGCCATCCCTTGCTCTATTTTCCCCAGAACATCCATGAACTGCAAAAATAAATAATTATTTTTATCATTATAATATTAAATAATAATTACTATAAAATAAATAAACATTTAAAACAAAGTTTAATTGCTCAGAATATAGCAATCAGATCATTTCAAATCATGACATTTATTATCTCTCAAGAACTCTTCTCTAAAATTCAAAATGTTTTCTTTACCATTATGCTGATTAATGAACTCAAGTTATGGATCTATACTATATTTAGAAGAATCATCAAGTGTAGTTCAATATATATCAGCATTTTGAAAATGACAAGTAATGTAGCAAATATTGTTATGCAGTAATTAGACAACATTTGACTTTTTCTTCAAAACTTTATGCCATGAGATTGTTTTACTTACAAAAATCTATCCTTGTAGCTTTACAAAATAAGCCTTTATTTATAAGAATGAATCAGTCAGATATATGTGTCAGATTCTGTTATGTATATCACTAAAAAATAGTTAATTTTTAGTTAAGGTTACAGACTTGTTTAACTATATATGATTTAAATGAAAATACCAAATGCTAAATAGTTATTTTAAACACAAAGAAAAAAAAAATTCTTCCAAGTACCTGAGTTCTTTGAAATTGTGTATTTTAGTCTCCTATGACTGATTTTCATTATTATTATTATTTTCCCTGATTAAATAGCTAGAATTTGCTTAAATATAAAAATTCAATTTTCAAAACATTCAGAAACATTAAACAGCACTGAAAAGCATTAAAGTTACAAAAAAATATGCATATAGAAAATTTTACTTTCATGCCACTACTTAATATTATAATAATCATTTCATATTATTTCTCAAATCTTTTAAAAATAAAATGCTTTAAAATTTGTCTGAAGCCATTTCAGCTTTTTTTGAAATATTTAATTGAATGAAATTAAATATTATCAAAATTAAAGTTTCAAAATTCTAATCAACAAATTTCCAAATAAATGCTAATTAATTTAGTCAATGATATAGTTAACTTACTGTGTCATGGAAGTCTTCTATTGTAAACTGAGAGAAACCTAGTGCGACTAAATCATCTTTGGTTCTAGAGGCTATGTCTTTAAACCTTGAAATAATAATAACGTTAGTAATTAAGGTAGCCACAGGAATTCATAATTATTAACAGCAAAAAATGGGATATGAAAATCAAATATGATGAAAATATATTTCAAATTATCACTTTTATTAACTTCAAAACAATATCAAATATCTATTTTTATTAACCTTTTAAACTCTTGCTTATCAGTAAGTAAACTTTCTAGGTAGGCAAAGGTGAAAGCTCTGAAAAAACAGTTGCCATCGGGTCGCATTTTTCGAACGTAACTATATTTGTTCCTTAGGTCCTGTATAAAAGAGAATAGAGAAGTGAAATTTATTTATGCGCCTTATAAATGGGCATTTGGCAAAATACAGGTGTGTTAAAAGTCTTCATCTGATTTATAAAGATATAGCTACACAACAGTGACCAGTAATTCAACCAGTTTGTATTAATAATTTGTACACTATTGGGATGACCAAATTTTATTTCACTACTACTAGACCTCACAATTATATCTGGAAAGTTTACTAAGCTTTGTAACTTTTGTCAATCTTTGGTAATTAATGAATTGAATACATATGAGCAAAAGATTTGGCCTCTCACCATAATCATAATGACTTCCTTTTCCTGACTTAAATTATTATAATTTGAGGTGTTAAGAACTATTTGGTGAATCACCTTGAATAGTAATTGTGGACAACTCAAATCACAGCTGCCAAAAATGAAGAAAGGCCAGATAATCACCAAGCAATTTGGGAGAAATTATATGAGTATCAAGCAGATTAGTATTTTCTTTTTAGAAATAGAATTTTGAAATCATATGTAGACTTTTGATACACCTAGAAAATAAAATCACTCAAAGAAAGAAATTATGCAGTATAAGCATGGAAATGTAGTTTCACAGATTAATAAACAAAAACACTATTAGCTTAAGAAGAACCATATTAAAAGAGCACTTATCATGTTTTCAATTGAAAAAAAAAAAAGATAAATTCAACATTAAAGCAAATAAAATCACCAGACAAAGTAAATATATTCAATAATACTTTTAACACTTCCTTAACCCATTCGATCACTTGTGTGTATGAGCACTGGATATAGATGGCATACACTTTTTCACCTGTGCATATGAGCGCCAGCAATAGAGAGCATTCACATGATGGCCTGGGTGTACATGTGCAGGCTGTAACCGCGCCGTCAGTTCGATACAGCATGATCACCAACCAGCTATGGTCGATGACATTTGTCATTGTTTGGTTTGTTCTTGATTTGTTTTATTGTTTTACTCCAAAAAAAAAAAAACATGCATTGGTTTAGAAGCAATTAGGACAAGAATCATGCTCCAATCTTTATCAAGTAATCAGTGACTAATATTCAACCGCCGTGCAATGCACAGTTCCATTTACCTGTATTAAGTTAATACCATTAAAAGTATATTTTGAGCATACATAATATATTCTGTATATTAAAATAAGTTTCTTCTGTGTGTTCTATTCAGAAGTGGAGTATTTGGCAAAAAATTATAATATGATAAGAAATCTTTCTTGAAGCATTACAAGAAATTGGATAACAGCAATAAATTTTTCAAGGTTCATAACATTTAGTTGATAATTTTATTTGGTGCTTTGTTTAGTTTGTTTTATAAAACCTTTTTGTCTCCTCCTTGTCAGAATGTTGCAGTGAAGTTAAAAAAAATTATATTCTCTAACGGATTGACTGATTCAGAAAATGATTAAAGACAAACTTCTGCATAGCAATATTTATGCAGAAGTAATGACCAGAGACCACTATTTCAAATTATTATATATGCTATGTTTCACCAATGGTGTTGATTCTACAAATGATCGCTTGTACAAAAAAATTGAATGTCACTGATATATTATGAAAAGAAATTAGTCAAGCATTTCAAAAGAAATAGTTTTGATGTAAAATTCTTTATTCTCAATGATTGTCAGGCAGGATTTGTACAAAATTTAATTGTTTATGATGGATCATTTACCTTAGTCCATAGTGATAATCAGGATATTGGAATATCTGGAACAATAACTGAAGCCCTATCTAAGAAAAGGTATACTCTTTATGTGGACAATTGATATTCGAGTTCAGCTTTATTTAATTTTCTACATAATAATTGCACAAATGCATGTGGGATGGTTAGAAAATGGAATATCAAAAATTGATGAATGGTTAAAAAGAGGAGAGGTAGCATTTCAATCATCCAATAATTTATTAGTCACAATGTAGATGGTCAAAAAAGAAGTATATATGCTGTCTACCATGCATATGCAAGAATTTAAAATGATAATCAGGCAGAGAGGAGGAAGAGTTATACAAAAATCTGTATACATATCGGATTATAATAACTCAATGGATGCAGCGAATAAAGCAGATATGATTATCAACACGGTGAATCCCACACTCAAATCCTTAAAACATTACCACAAATTTTTTTTTCATTTGTTGGACATTTTCATGTGTAATGCTTAATGCCTTTATCCATGACAAAAAACTAATATCAATAGCAAAATTTAATTAGGAAAATACTCAGAAAGTATCACTAAAGTATAAGTCATCATCACCTTCGAACAAGAAATAATTATCCACTAAGATCAACAGAAATACATTTACAATCGGTTTATAAATTAACAGAAAAAAACTGAAGTAGATGGTGAGTCATTTACAATGCAAATGACAAAAGACATGAATCAAATTATGGATGTAAAGACTGTAATGTGGATTTGTGTGTAGATCCATGCTTTAAAATTTATCATTCTGAATTAAATTACTGAGAATTTTAATCTGAAATATTAATTGTCCTAAACTGTATTTTTATTTATAATAATTGCAAAGTCGACAAACATGTCATTATGTAACATTTAAAGAAGAGTATGATCAGGAAAATGATACAGTAGCATTGAAAGACGAAGTACGAACATTAAGTACGAACACCAGTTTACCGACGCACAGTATGCACACTTTGCAGAGCAGTGCTTCGTTTAATGGCATTACTCCGACAGGCCGTTTGGTGATGTTACTCCAATGGAGCAGACTGCCATAATGAAAATGTAAAGAGAAATACTTAATTTTTCTTTAAAGTTACTAGCATATATATATAACAATTAAATAGAAAGAAAGGCTTAATTTACATTGACTTTTTGCTGATAGATGAGATCATCTTCTGCATATTCTTTTTGTAATAATGCTAAGTCACATTTTGGTCCAATAAGAGGGTTTGTTTCAGCAATCTGTAAAATAAAAAAAGCATTTTAAAGAGATGTCAAAGATAAATCTGATAATTAAATATTGTATAGTATAATATGTTAATAATTTTAAAACATTTATGAAATTTTATAAGTGCTTGTAAACATTTCTAGAATTTATATTAAAGTTATTTTCAAATGAGCATTTTTTAAAAAAAATTTTAGTGAACAACTAACATATATAGTACTCTTTTTAATGCAGTTTTATAATTAGTTATCACAGCTACATAGGATGATATTAATAAGCACTGAGTACACAAGGAAACATTTCAACAGTTAAAACCATGGGGGAGAGTTGGGAGGAATGGGACAGCTGCATTTATGTCTAAATAAAAGATCAAAATCTTGTTTCTAGTTTCTCTATTAGATAGAGCAGTTGTAGCTCCTTGCCTGAACTTAATTATTATACCAGCTATAATATTATTTCTGTTTAAAATAGAAAACTTGATTTTTATGCCTCAAAAATAAATACAAATTCTTATTTTTTCAATGCTTTTTTTTCAGTCTTATTATTTGTAAAATAAAAATATTTTAAATATATAATAAATTCAAAGATAGAGTATTTATAAACTAACAGTCAAATTAAGCTTAAATGTAGTATACATTATATGACTTTATATTATGCTTTATATGATATGCATTTTTTTTAAATAAATTTTGCAGTGGGAAGAATGAGACATGCTCGATTACATTTTAGTACCTTTTCTAAATAGCTAATGCTAATATTAAAGTATATGCAAATATAAAGTATATGCTATATATAAAGGATATGCTAATGATTAAAGTTTTTAATTTTTCTTAATATTGTTGAATAAAATTAGTTGTTGGGGTGTTACAATGCAATAGTAAAATGATTTTAAAGAAATAAGTAGCATTATGGATATTATATAATATGCATATAATATAAAGTAACAATATACAATAATAAAAAAGCAGAGGTTCCATTAACTAAAACAAGAAGTAAAAGGTAAAATTTCACTCTTTTTCAAAAATTGGCTTAAGAGCACCAATGTCTCTAAACATGTCTCATTATTCTTTATCTTTGCTAATAAATCTATCATATAAAATATAATATATTCTGTAAATTATTCTATATCATTTCACACACAAAAAAATAATAATTTTCTACCTAAAATCACTTTATCACTTAATTCAGTTAATTAAAATTCTACTGTAAATATAATAAAGTAATAAACAATATAATGAATATTAAGTAATAAAAAAATGAAGCTAAGTTATGAAAGTTATTACTGAAGCTTTTGTCCCCCTAAATTAAAAAGAATTACTAATTTTATATATTTTTTAAAAAATAAAGATGCCACAAATATGGAAGAAAAAACATCCAGAAAGAAAAAAAATAAGTTAAATAATAACACATTGCAGTTAGTGGAAATGAGTGTAAAATAAAATAAAAGTTTTCAAAATGTGGCAGCACCAATGAAGATTTCAAAATCAGTTCTTGTTTGTTATGTCCAAAACCATAAATTATTGAAGGAAAAAGATATAAAAATGCAATATTAGTTTATTTTAATTTTCTCAAACCTTGTCCCATTCCTCCCTTATATTAGCCCCATATCTCCTCCATATAAGGGTGGTATGGGTGAATGTCACAATTTTTAACAATGTAACTAAAAGTTAATTGTGGGTATTTTACTATTTTTGTATTTTTCTCAAAGAAATTAAAGAACATATTGTTAGAATTTCTATAAACTGCACTCTTCGTAAGTCTAAACTAGTGAATTAAAAAAAGTTTGTGAAATCTATTGTATCCCTCTCAACTCTTTCCTATTATATTAAATTTATGAAAAATTGCTACATTTCTAAATGGATCTCTATATGAGTAATTATACTTCACTAATTTTATAATCATATTCCATATTTTAATTACATGTGAAAATATGTATTCCTTTTTTATTTTTCAGGGAAGGAACGGTTCTTAATAAATTAATATTTTCATTGAGTTTTCTACTCAGCATAATTCAAATATACAGAAGAATGCAGTTTTCACAAAAGAATTTGTTTAATACCCAATATCACATCAATATTCTTAATACAGTTAAATAATTGAACGTTATTTCTAATCATTGTTCATTCACAGGCATTTCAAAAAATTTTAAAAGAAATGAAAATAATTACCAATTTAGTAACAATATTTTGATATCATCACACAAGACAGCATGAATAATTAATAAATTGTGCATGATAATTAAATAATTTCATGCATAAGGCTTTTTATTATCTATAATAATGATTGATCTGCTAAAAAAATAACAATATATATATATATATATCTGTTTCACACAGATTCTTTTACACTAAAAGTATTAGATTCAATAGCATTAATATCTGAAGATTAGCTTTTCAATTAAAAGATGTTTTTGTATTCAATCAAATTTTTGAACTCTTATAAATATTTTATCTAAGAAATTTTAAGAAAATATGCATTTAAACATAGATTATCTGTTTTTAGACAAAACAGAAAAAATAGATAAAGCTAGTTCGACAACTTAGTTAATAACACAAATTGAATTTTCTTCTAAAATATTAAGGCTATATTATCATATAATTATAAATAATTTACGATGAAATATAATAAATGCATAGAAACAGAATTTAAATATAGTACAAGTGCAACAACATCTAAAATTACTAGATCATATCAAAGAAGTAGAGAAAAATAAGTGTATCACAAAATGAGAAAAAATAAATGCACAATAATTTCAGTATACAAAACTAATATACTTCTCGTTCAATCTCTCTTTCCTGAGCCATAATAGCTTCATCCTGGTTAACATCTGCAATTATAAAGAGCTTATTAATGATTCTAGTATTAATTACATAAATGGAATGAAAAAGCTGTTATAGCACATCTGAATCCAAATATAAAAGTAAGATTTTGGAAAAACAGAGAATAAATTAATATGACAATTGCAAATGCAAGACTATACTGAAATTTTAACAGTGTTCATATTGCAAAATAAAATGCTAAGATTTTGAAACGTGGCTTATTTGAATCAAGTGGATACTACGAAATAAAAAGAATTATTATTTTATTAAGAACATTTTACAAATTTTTTACAGAAAATAAATTTTACTTAATTACTGAATAAATTTCATGTTAAAAATTAACATTAAAAGATGTTTTTAAAAGTCAATTCTTGATCTAAACTCTATCACTCCAAAATAAAACGTTTTCTGTAAGTTCCCCCTTAAAACAATTTTTTATGCACATTTATCTTAAAAGAAATTCATGGAACGTTCCCTGCACTTACTTTCATTCTTTTTTTACTTATACATTTTATGTTTACACTAACAATTGATATTGTAATTTTTGAAATATTATTAATCATATTAAAAGAAACGATTTTAGAACGGTGTACTATAATTGTTTTATTTCTTAGGGTGCTTATATTTTTAACTTCATTAAAATATTTTCATTACGATCATTTCGCGCTTCATGAACGCTTCTTAGTCCTTTCAAGAAATAACCATACATGAACTGAAAAAAAATTTCAATAAAACTATTTTTAGGCAAAGCTATCATTTTACCTTATCTATAATACTTATTAATATTGCAAATAATTAATAAATGAATTTTCAAAAAGGTACAATATCTAAAAAAAAGAAGCATCAAGGAATAAATTAGTTGTATTCAACACTTTCTGTATCAAATTTATTATAATTAGACACATTTTTCAAAGGCTTTATTTTTACAAATATATAAATGACATCGAGATTTCCAAACAGGGAATGATATATATTTATTTTTATCTCGAACACTTTTAAACACAAGAAAAACAATCATCAAGACTGAAACAAACTGTCTACTTCAAAGAAATAAAACACGATTTTCACATTCGCACTAAATAAAAAAAGATAATTATTTTAAATACCTTTAGTAAACTTAACCGAAACACAGTCGCTTTCTTCTTCCATGTTCAAGAAATTGTTGATATCGGTTGTTTGTTGATCAATCGTAATGCCACTTTCAGAAGCGAAAGCTTAGTTGTGTTATCATGGATTATTATCATTTATACATATGTGCATATATATCTTCTCAACAGTTGAAGGGGACCAGAATCTTTTTTTCGACTCTTAATTACTAGAACTAATAGGAATTTTTTTGTTTTTTTTCGGTCTATTGGTAAATTCCAAATTTTAAGTATTTAAATATCTTTAAATAACATAAATTATTTTTTGCAGATATTATTATTATTTGGCAACACCATCAATCCGGTTTGTTGTCATACGGTTCTGGTTACGTTTTGTTTACTATTCTGAAAGAACTTAATTTAATTTATATTTCAAGACATGAAATTTCAATATTAGGCATTCAAAAAAGATATGGCATTACCTCGATCTTCAGTTATACAGGTAAAATTGGAAAAAATAATATATTAATATTCTGAACGTGACGTAATTGATTTCAACCTGGTAAATATGTGTGGCTATGTTTATATGATTTCTTAGAAACTATAAATAGGAATTGAAATTTTTCTGCTAATTTTATAAACAATTTTGCAAATACCCATGTATTAAATATTTATTGTTCATGGAATTCATTCATTCATTTTTCTGTATTTCAGTTGGATGATGGACATGATGCACAATCTGAGCTTCAGTTCCAAGGTAAATTCATTTTTATTCAGAAGAGAGAAATTGCCTTACAAATTTTAGAGCTATGTCAATGATGGAAGAATAGTTTAAAAAGTTGTTGCATGCAATAAAATTTAAAAATAGAATTTATGTTAGCGAAAGTAATGAAATTCTTTTTATTCGTTATACCGTAATAATAGATTTTTTATCAACTATGTAATCCGTAATCTGCTAATAATTGTAATATTTTGGCAATGTTATGTTAGAAAACCTTTTCTAATGTGGCTTGAAATTGGTATTTTATAAAAATAGTTGATGATAACTTGAAAAATTTATCAGTACAGTAAGCAGTTAATACTTGAAGTTCATTAGACTTTCCTTCTTTTTAAATTTGTAAAAATTATAATTTTTAAGGTGAAATCTCCTTCTGGAGATTGCTTAGTTCAGATAACTTTTAACAGCAGGTATTTTTTCTATTTCTATTTTGAATTTACTTCTTAGATTTTTCTTATTTAGAATAAACATAAAATATAAAACTGCTTAAAGAGCTAAACTAATTATTTTCTTGGGCAAAGGAAGAATGAGAATAACCAGAATAAAATTTTGCTAGCAATGTTTGAATGAATGAGAGAAAAAATTTCTAAAAACTGGGCTGTGCACTTTTGCTATTGAATCTTTTCTTCAAGATCACTTTTTCTATCTTGAAGAGTACTGCATCTAACATGAAAAATGTGTAACTTTTCTAGAGGAAAATAATATATTTTAAGAATAAAATGTTTCTTTAAGTTTCTATTTAAAAAAGTAGTTGTGGAAATTGAAGGTTTTGTGGATTTAGCACATATTTTGTAGGTCTTTTTTTAATAACTGACCAATTTGGTTTCGCATTTCAATCTTTTTTTATTGAATCAAATATTAATTTATTTATGTTTTTTTTGTCAAGTTATAAAAATGTATTTATTTTTATTTATTTATTTAATCTGTAAATATGAATAAAATAATAAGTTATTATGAATTATTAACCAGAATTGTTATTCCTGGCTTGCAAATAAAGCATACATTTATTATAAATGATAATATAGAAATAAGTAAACAAAGTTATTCAAAATTATTATTTTGCAGAACCTGTCAAATGGACTGTAACATAAGGCCGATTAATTAATATTTCAACACATTATAAACAAAAATTTAATAATGATTTTAATAAATTTAGTGTAAATGTGTATTATAATCCTAATATTCTATAATTCATAGAATGTATATCTTATTAGTTTATCTGCCAGTTAGGGTTGTATAACTTTTTAATAGACCTGGCCTTATATAGGACATATATTTCGTTGGATATCTATTTTTGTTTGAGATTTAAGAACTTTATAATTAATTTCATAAGATTAATGATGATGAATGATCTGCATGAAAAATATAATCGAATTTTAGAAGTTTTAGGATATGCAAGTTTATCTCTATTTATCGATCTATGATGATTCTTTCATTTAGAAATTGTTTATTATTTTGTAAATGATAAAAATTTTGCCTTTGTAAATGCATTATTGATTTAAAATCATTGGTATATGTATTTAATCAGACAATCTAATATCCAGATTAAATCTTATTTTTGGAGATCAAACAACTGTTAAAGACATTATTATATTTAACTTAAAGCACATTGTACTGAATATGAATAGTTAATTTAAAAATTGTGCAGTTACAATGTATTAATTATTATTTACTGGCATGTTTCTTTAGCATATGTATTTGTATCAAAGAGGCTTGAATGTTTTTTATTCTTCAATAAAAAAATATGTTTATTTATATATCCCTTCTGTATGTGATGCAATTTTGAACTTAATTAAAGGATATATTTTTTTTTTCATGTTAATTCTCTCTTGATTTATTTTTATCATTACCATTAAATAGTCTTACTTCTTTCATATATCATAAAATATAACATGTACAAGAGGGGATATAAAAAATGTTTTTGTTTTCTTATATTTATTATGAAACCATTTCTATGTGAATATTTTTCATTATCACTGAGTGCTTGAATAATCAGTAATTTGCATTATAGCTTTTCAAATAATAAATCAACAACAGCAACAAAAAAAAGAACAATTTTAAAATATTTTTCTTTCGGAATTATTTAATTTATTTAGATTCAAAACTATTTTTTATTTTCCAATGTCTTACCATTCATTTATGTGAAATTTGTTTCAGATTTTTCATTGGGGGCTACCAGTCCTGATGTTGCTACGCTTAGTCCTTCTGGAAGTTACTCTAATTACAAAGAAAGTTTAGATTCACCTGGAGATGAAAATGAAGATGTATGTTTATTTCAAAAAATTATATATATACACACACAGTACTAATTGGGGCAAACACAAAAATTTTCACAAATGTTGTTTACTTACATGCACGGTATAGCAATCTAATACAAAATATATCCTCCTCTAGTTTGAATGAGATCCTGTGCACGGTTTGGCATGGATACCACTAAATTAGAACATAAATTTTTGATCTTGTCATCACAAAACCAAACTTTTATAGCATTCTCAATCATTGTTTCCTTTGTTGAGCAGTCCATTTTACTCAGATGTCTCTTTATAATGCTCTACAAATTTTTGATGGGATTTACACCAGGAGAATTACCAGGCCAATCCAAAAGCATTATTTTCTGTTTTTGAAAAAAAATTGTTGTTAGCTTAGAAGCATGGCATGGATCAAGATCTTGTTGGAAGCAACCAACACCACCAGCGAGCGTTTGCATCAAAGGCACAATTTTACTTTCTATTATAGAAATGTATTGTTTAGAGTCCATCATCCCTTCAACTGGTACTAAGCTGCCAGGTCCTCCAGAAGTAAAATAACCCCCAAAACATCTGTTTCTGAGAGTGTTTAACTGTTTGAATAAGATGTTGTTCCCTGATGATTTCTTCGCTATTATGCCTGACAAACCCTTGGTCGAAACACTTGCACAAGAAAATGGGTTTCATCGCTGAATACAACCTTCTTCAAATCTTGTGCAGTCCAGGATTGATATTTCCTGGCCCAATCCAAATGTTTTTTCTTCATTGCAAATATTAACATCTGTTTTCCCGATTGGTTTTATTGCAAATCTCCCAGCTACACTAAATCTTCGTTGAACTGTCAATGAATCCATGCTTTAATCAGTAGCTAATAATTCTCTCTGAAGATCTCTACTTGTTTTGTATAGATGCATGGTACTATTTCGTACAAGAAATTTGTCAGTTCGAGGTGTGATTTTGCGTTTGTGTCCACATTTACTCTTTCGTTTTGGACACACTGTCCCAAAATTCTTTTGCTGATTAATAAATCTAGAAACACTAGATTTTCCAACTCCAACTGCTGCAGCAATATCCCTCTCAGTTATAGAAGTATGCTGACTAAGGGTAACAATTCTAGCCCTTTTCCTGGGGGTGATATCCATTTTTTAAATACACTTCAGAAGGAGACAATTCACGCAAGCGATCACTTCTTACAGCAACTGAAAGGGAATTCCCGAGAAAGGAACAATTTTCTTAAAAAATATGCTTGGCCCAATTAATTTGCACAGTACTGTCTATATATATATATATATATAACATTATTTGTTGTGGAGCAGAAATGCAGTTTGAAGACAGTGAAGAGACTTGCTATTTCGTGATGTCGTTTTATTTCATTTTTAAGAAGCAGGCATATGTACAAGCGATGAGCACACAGGATGACACAGAGAGGAGTGAGGAAAAAGCCCTTGGACATTTTATCCCTGGTCTTATATAACCTATGATTTTGATAGGGAAAACATTTCTTCATAGTGCTAATATATTAATTAGATTCTGGTAGGGATTTCTGACGCATGTTAATCACATGTAAGGGAAACACAGGGATCTTTTAAAAAGAATGTGCTT